>JAHWFP010269350.1:0-21815 GCA_023313725.1 Lithobius niger
ACTGAATCCATCAGTGCGTGCACCTTGGGAAGGGAAGCATCCCGTTGCCTGTGAGACTGATGTTTCGAGGCTGAAGAGGCTCGTCAAGAACGGACCATCGGTCTGACGAAGCGCTCGTTTAGCGGCAATTCGCCAAGCCTTGACTTGAAGTTTCAAACGGCTATGCCATTCCTTGGCTGTTGCAGTTGTCCGGATTGAAACAGAGACGTAGTGACCGTGTCCTGGGTGTGACCGATGGGCGTAGTGAGGATCGTCGAAGAGGGGTCCACACAAGGGACTGTAGACTGCAGAGTTCCTGGTTCAGAGGACAGGCTGCTGAAATAGTGGAGAACACAGGCAGTGGTGGGTCAACCAAAGGGGCCTCGGAGTCCGAGACCGGAGGGGAAGACTGCTCCACCGGTTCCCGTGGTGTACCCTTGGCTCAAGGCATGACGACCACAGATGAAGAAATAGCAGGTCCGACGTGGTCGGAGGCTAGAGAATAAAAGATATTACGGATGCCGTCTCGGAGGCTGCACAGATTAGAGGCGCAGATCAGATGCGCAGTAGGTAGCGGCACTGGCATCGCTCCAAAGTATTTAATCTCTACATACAACAGCATGGCAGAAGGAGAATGCAAAAATGTCAGGTAATGTATATTTTCAAGGCATAGAAGCAACATTTTGGTATGAAGACAGTTTTTAATTTTAAAAAAATCTTAAGCTATAGGCGCAAGTCAGTACGAGTGAACTATTTTCTTATAGCTTTTAAGCTACTTGTTTAATAATGGTACTGATGTGAGACCCGAAACATCACATGTACTATCCGATATTTTTTTATTTGTTCAGGCAAGAACTAGCTTTATGATAGTATTGTATCGTAGCCGTCTTTTTACCTTCTCAAGAATGTGAGAAGTAAAACGGACTTTTTTTCTGTATAGTTCATTGCGTCGTTTAATTTTTTTTTGGGGGGATGGTGTTGAAAAATACCAAAAATTAAACACGAAATGAACATCAAGTTTAAAACGAATAGGCTTAGAGACAGAAATTTAGCACTTACCGTGACGAACATGTTGTGTGCCACAAAGTTAATGTGAGAGCTGACTAGTGTCTGACGGGCAAACTCCTCATCATTGACGATTTCCATCTGTACACAAGAAGGTCAATCGTTACGTCTAGCAAATGTGCTACATACAATACTTTTTCATCATTTAATACGTAGCATCATAACGCAGAGGACTGGTAAGGTCGTAAAAATGGACGTACATAAACTTAAAAATGTACAATAATTTAAAATAAACTTCTGTTCGCTCCACCTATATGGGTCCAAAGGCTAATTCTAGTATAGAGCTCATTGGGAACGTCTTCTCGTTGCTAACTTTTAATTAAAAAAAAATATATTAATCTGTCTCCATTTCAACAATTAAATTAGCTATCTGAGAAATATTTTAAAATTCCACAAATCGTATGCGTCTCATCTTGTCTGGTTCTCCATTATTAACCATTAAGTTCAGGAACTCTGTACCAAAACTCTCAGGCCTATGTGTATCGGCATGCATTTCTATCTCAGATTCCGATACGGAGCTGGTAATGTTGGCGCCAATGTCATATTCTATTAATCATCGCTGCTGCTTTCCAAACATAATTAAACTGTTTGCAAAGCAGCAGCCATGATTAATAAAAAAATGATATTCGTGCCAACATTATTAGCCTAGGACCGGAACGCAACTGTGAGTTGAGAGTTAGTTACCACAATAGAGAATGTTGAAAATATTAGATGCAGCCATGCTAGTTTCTAATTAGCAAAATCACTTATGTGTATGAAACAAGAGTGATTGGTTTACTGGGATGGGACTTTCACACCTCCGACTAAAGGCATCTTTAGGCTTGGTATACAGATGCAATGGAAGCAACACTCCGTACTACATACTTAGTAGATTCAATTGATTCAATGTAGTTTCAACGTTAGGGCAGGCTGATTAAGCGCGGCCTACAACCCTTAAAGTTGAAAGAATGTTATTACGAACAAAGTATTTTTCAGAATTGAGCAATTAGGCTCACCGAAATTTAATTAAAAAAAACTACTTTGCACTACTCAGATGAACGTTACTGAATGAAGTATGATAAACAATAGACCAGCCATCTCGGTAATGTTTTGTATTTTTATTCTTCCTATTTTTTTTTTCATCACGCCGCCATTCAACTCGGTCGTTAAAAACGTCAAAATACCAGTGTTACCTGGTTAATTTTGGTTTCTGTTGCCTATTGAAAAAATACATTACCTTTTTTATTAGCATTCTCCTTCTCCAATGCTGTTCAATTTAGAGAAAACAAAACGTCGTTCCTTCAGGTTCGTTACTTACTGTGCAGCTCTACTGTGCAGCCTCTATCGTATATAAATCGGAGCGACAGAGCACATTTTTTCGATACCTCTACCTTGCCCAAATGGCAAAAGAGGGAAGGAGGGCGGGATCAAGGTAATGTATTTTTTCAATAGGCAATAGACACCAAAATTAACCAGGTAACACTGGTATTTTGAGTTGCCTTGAAAAAATCCATTACCTTTTTTATAAGCATTCCCTTAGACTTAGTCAAGGCGGCGGGCACCATTTGAACGGAGTTCCCTCAAGTAGCGACTTGTTCACTTCACATAATGGTTTAGTGTGTTTAGGGGTTAGAGTATGCGGTGGACTGGCACAAAGGGTCCAACGCGGTACAAGCCGTCAGCATGAAGCGACATATCCCGGAGTTAATGGGAGCTGAAGACAGTAGGATGGTGCCAGGAAGCGGACTCCATGATGTCCGTGATAGAAATATTGCTGAAGTGGGCACAGGAGGTAGAAATAGCACGAAGTTCGTGTGCCGTTACCTTAATGCCTTCCGTGATGCAGTCACTGTCGAGTGCCTCATATGCTTGAACAAATACGGCTTTGATCCAAGAGGCAATCATTCGTGTGGGAGGTCTGGCCAGCCTTAGTGCTGAACCGGAGAAATAGCTGGGTACGGTCCCTCCGTATGGGCCGAGATGCCTTCATATAAAAACGGACGGCTCGTACGGGACATAAGGTTCTTTCCTGATCATCTCCCAAGATGGCAGATAAAGAGGGGATGATGAAAGTATGCGTGTGCTCAGTAGGTTTTTGAGTTTTCGCACGAAAGGAAGAGTGAGGAGTAAGAGTGACACCTTTATAATCAGGTAGGAAAAAACAATCACGTTCCGTTGCAGATAACGCCTGTAGTTCGGTACAGCGGAGGCATGCAGCAAGAGCCACGAGAAAAACCGTTTTCTAGTGAGATGACTGAGGCGTGCGGAAGCCAGAGGTTCATAAGGAGCAGCCATGAAGGCTGTCAAAACGATGGAAAGGTCTCAGTCAGGAAATCACTTGGCGACACGAGGTCAGTCCAGTTCGAATGAATGGATTAAAGATGAAATTTTGTAATCCGTGAGAGGTCAGTGTTTCCTGCTGCTTTGAATACTGCATTCAGGGCTGATCTGTAGACCAAAATTGTAGATCCACGTAATCCTTCTTTAAGTAAAGATGTTCGGAAGCGCAGGAGGTCGTGCATAGGGGAACGGACTGGACTAACTTAGTTTGTGACACACCAATGAAACCATCGTTTCCAGTGGCTGTCATAAATTCTGGTACTGGAGGACCTGACAGCACAGGACGCGATGCGAGAGGCCTCTTCTTCAAGAATGCCTGTTCAGCGGAGGAGTCTGATGATAGTAGCCACCCGTGAAGACGTAGCGATGGGAGGTTCAGGTGGCAAATTCTGCCTTGGTTCTGAGAGAGGAGGTCCGTCTGTGACGGTAGTTGTTGAGGGGAATCTATGAGGAGAGAGGAGGAGCGAGAACCATGCCGCCGACGTCCAGTTCGGTACGGTGCGATTAGGAGAAATCGTCCCTTGCATCTGGCGATTTTGTGGAGGACAAGGGGGAGGAGGCGAGAAGGCGGAAATGCATATGCGTGGAGATAATTCCAGTTGAGAGTGAGCGCATCCACCGCCCAAGAACGCGGGTCCGGTAGCGGGCTGACAAATAGGGGTTGCTTGTTGTTGAATCTCGTGGCAAATAGGTCTACTGATGGTTGTTGCCATAAGTTGAATTGCCATAAGTTGAAGAGGGCATGGTAAATGGCAGGATGTAATGCCCATTTTTGCTGACTGGAGCCCTCCGGCGTGAAAGAGTCGGCGACGACATTCAGAGATCCTAGAATATGGAGGGGAAGAAGCCGAATGTGATTGTCGATGCAGAATTAAAAGATTCCGATGTAATGTGGTGGAGGGTGAGAGAACGCGTCCCTCTGCCCTTACAGGTATGAAACTGCAGTGGCGTTGTCGATGTGGATTTGTATCACTTTGGAGGACAGGAACTGTTGGAAATGGAGGAAGCCAGGAGAACTGCTCGGAGCTGTAGGTGGTTGATGTGTTCCGTCATACCTGGAGGCCACTGACCGGAGGTTGTGAGATTGTCGACATGGGCACCCCAACCCAGGTGAGAGGCATCCGTGAAAAGATCAAGATACGGTTGGGGCTTGGGGGGAACCATTGCGGTAAGATTCATGACGTCTATCCACCAGATGAATGTTTGAACAGGGAAGGATCAATCCCGTCATTAGGGAGGAAGGTCGATGGCAGTACTCGGGTTGCCCCATTGGGCTGGGCTAGGTGGTAGTAGTGGAGGGGTCGCGCCATCTACCTCCCATACGGTACGAGATCCGCAAAGGAGTCTATCGTCCCGATTGCTGAGGCGAGATCCCGGAAGGTGTTATGTGATCGTCGAAGAAAATTCCGGGTGGTCCGAAGGTGGGACGAAATTCATTCCGAGGATGGCATGACGGTTCCCGACCGAAGGTCAAAGGATATTCCTAGGCAGACAAACATTTGAGCGGGGAGGAGACGTGATTTTGGGAAGGTGACACCGAAGCCTAGACGACGAAATAAGTGACATGGCGGAGGCCAGGTTTTTGGTTAAGTCTTCCGAACGCTGGTGAGGAAGAAGACAGTTGTCTAAGAAGGCATGAATGCGAATTTCTTGCTGGTGGAGGTGACCCAGAACTGGTCAGAGGATGGTGGTGAACGGAAGACAGAGGTATTCATAGACGGTATTGTCTACGACGAAATGGAATAGGTGGCGGACACAGGCATGAAGAGGGTTGTGAAGATAGGCGTCGGCGAAGTCTAGGGAGACGGTCCAGTCGTTCAGCTGTAGTGATTCACGAATGGTGTTTACTGTTTCCATCTGAAAATGCGGATTGTAGACAAACTGATTGAGAGGCTTGAGATTGAAATTAGCCTGGACCCTCCGTTTTTCTTGGCGCAAAAAAAAATGTTGCTGTAGAAGCCTGGGGCCAACGAAGGAAAACAACGCGAATTGCTTGTTTTTGAACAAGAGATAGGACCTCTGAGCGGAGGGGTCCCGATGAATGTGATTGATGGTCCCACAGGGGACTGTCTACCAGAGGGGAAGTCAGAAACTTTGGTTTGAAACCGGAGGAAATTATTGAAAGGAGCACTGGGTCGGAAGTAATTGTGTGCCAAGCTTTGGCATAGAAACGGAGGCGTCCCCCTGAAGCTTGTGGGGGAGGCGGAATGTCAATATGAATTCTGACTCCTGTTTCTGGGGAAACGACTTGTATCCGAGGATGATCTTCCCAGGGGACGGCCTCGTCCGCGGCCCTGGTGTCTGTTTGGGAAGGGCGAGGCGGACCGAGAGACCGGAGGGCGTTCGGTGGATTTAGTATTGGTAGGGAGGTCAGCAGGTGCGCTTGTACTTGGGAGGGAATGAGTGCTCTAGAGGCGCGGGACCTATTGTAGTGAGGTTTGCGCGAAATATCCAAGTGGGGAGCAACCTTCGGGATGAGACCTCGAAAAAGGGATTCCGTCTCGTGAATGGGCCGATTTCGCGGAAGATGGCGAGTGGAGGCATGGAGGTTGGGAGCTGTAATGAGTGCAACTTCTCCTAGAAACAGAGTTGAATTAAAAGAGAGCTCGTGTAAACCAGTTCATTGCGTGGTATGTAGCGAAGCAGCTTTTGCGGAAGGCTTGGTTAATGTGGAAGGTCATTTGCCGGGTGTCATCTGGAGGATCCGTGTATAGTCTTTAACATAACGCATTCGCGGCGGTGCCGAGAACATCTCCCTGAGAGGCGGCGCGGAGGCGGAGGATGCGATCGTTATCGCAGAGGACAAAAACTAGAACTAATGCTCGCCGTGGTAAATAGAGTGATGAGCCGAAGTCTTAAGTTGGTGCCCGCCGTTAAGAATTCAGATTGCGGATACGTGTCGAAGTTTCTGGGATTGCCAGTGCCATCGCCAATCGGGCGGAAGAAGCAATTCTCACGGCCCGGACGGGGCAGAGGATGATCTTTGTCCAGTTCAAGAGGGGATCCATTTCCTAATAAAATACCACAGTTTCGGAGGAGGGTGGTAAGGAGCGTCGTTGATTGTCCTAACAGCGGAGGTTGAAGGGGGATTGGTCTCGTAGACCGAAACCGTATCCTGTAGCCAGGCCCCCATTTTTGGAGGCATCAGTCACGGAGGGTTTGTACAAGAAACAGTCTGGAATAATCTCCTCCACCGCCCTCATAAGTTCTGGAAGAGGGATCTCCGATGGGCCAGGATCATCGGAAAACGGAGGGTCAGGAAGACCCAAATCGGACGGATTCAGGGAAAAGTATGGGTCTTGTTCTGTATCAACAGGAAGGTGCACTGGAGGAGGCGGTGGTGGTGATGTAGGAGGCGGCGGTAGAGCTGCGGGAGCGGAGGATGGACCTGCGGAAGGAGTCCGAGGACATTGGCACTTGGGAAGAGAAGCCAACCAAGCGGAGGTGTAATCCTGTGACTTACGTTTGAAGGTACATAAAGCGGAATCCATAAGGGAATGCACCTGAGAAGATGTGAGGTTCATTGGTCTGTTTGGAAGTGTTAGAAGATTGGGATGACAAGTCCAAAGGCAAAATAGGAGTGCAGGCAGGGGAGGCTAATTTAGCTGCTACCTTCCGCGTTTTCAGTTGCAACTTGAGCCACGCATACCGTACCTTGGTACGGGCCAGTTCGGCAGAAAGCGACCGGAGGTCACTCGATGGAGGCAGTTGGCTGCACGGAATGGGGGATGTGGCGGTGGTATTACACTGCGGAGGAAAGGATTCCGAAAGCAGCGGATTCGGCGGAGGCTCCAATAAATCCTGTTCAGTGGTACGCTTGAGAACCTCCACGTTCTCAAGAGCCGGAGGAACAGGCAAAGCAGTGAGGCGAGGAAGGGGGATTCCCTGGGCGTCCCTTTCGCTCACAGCATCACGAAGCGGAGGCGGTAAGTTAGCGGAGGGCAGTCCTAGAACGGAGGTAAGCACGGCGCCTTCAGCGAAGTAAATAGCGTGGCGCGTAGAGAAAAGGTGATATCTGTCGCTCCGCTTCGATTTATATATGATGCGCAGTAGAGCTGCCCGGGAAGTAGCTTACCGGAAGGAACGACGTTTTGTTTTCTCTAAATTGAACAGCATTGGAGAAGGAGAATGCTAATAAAAAAGGTAATGGATTTTTCAAGGCAACTAGACTTTTTTTTTCAAGACGATAATAAAACAATACGTGAAAAAATGTTAACCTTACCTCCAGATTGACAGTCGCAAGTAAGTTCTGACATTTTCGTATGGTAAGGACTTATCTAGACTTGTGGCTGTAAGGTGAGAACGTGACTTCAGAAAACCAAGCTATGAATTGGATGATATTTTATATTATATTTTTAAAAATCTTATTTAGTGATAATGTACGACAACTGGCCATCAGTTTCCTGTAAAATGCATGGCTCCCCTCCTCGGTCATTCCGACTCGGGCAGTCTTTCCTACCCAGTTTGACTAAGGGGAGGAGGAGAGTATCAGACTTATTGCAGAACTATTATTGGCGTTTTTAAAATGTGACTGTTGAAACAAATTGTGACAACCTACACTGGCAAAATGTAATCGTTTCATCTATGATAATGGGAAACAAATAAAAAGAAAAAGTGCAGTAATGCCACTTTTTAACGTATTGTCAAATCGTACATTTTCCGTTTTTTTTTTTAATCTTGATAAGAAACGATGATTTCGACTCTTATCTTGGTTTTCTGAAGTTATGTTCTCACCTTATTTCCACAACAAGTTTAGGTCCTTACCATATGAAAATGTCAGATGTTACTTGTGATTGTAGATTTTTTTTCACTTATTTTATTATCGTCTTGAAAAGAATTTTTTTTAACGACCTCTGTTGAATGGCGGCGTGATGAACAAAAATAGGAAGAAAAATACAAAACTTTACCGAAATGGCTGGGCTTTTGTTTGTCTTACTTCATTCAGTAACATACACTTGCGTCGTAATTTTTTTAAATAAATTTCGTGGACCCTAATTGTTCAAGTTCTGAGAAACGAATTCTGTTCTTAACATTAGACAAAAATTCTTTAAACGTTTAGGGTCGCAGACACGCATCTAGTGAGCCTGCCTAAATGTGCCACTGTTTATACGATAATTCTTTTCGAAATTTTGTTCCATAATGTCCTGCTCTTTAATTTCACCGACTTTTACAACCTATTTTTTTTTTTGTTTTTACTATTTTTCGTTATAGGAACTAAACATTTTCAATTTTGGTACTACCAATAAACATTTGTGTTGCTGGTGTCCACATTTATGGTATGTTATTTTTTAATATAGGATAAAAGGTTTGCATAAAAAGGTCTCAGAAAAAAAGGTCCGGGGATAAAACGTCAAGAGAAAAAAAAAATCCGGGTAAAAAATTACCGAGCAAAAAATAGTCATACAAAGGCAGAAGGCTGTCAAGCCGCAAAATTAAAAAAAAAAACATTTAAATCGGTCAAAACGAAACCGGGAAAGCCAATGACAAAAGTACATAATTCGAGGTGCTGTAAGGCTGCCTGATTTTTTCACATTCCTATTTTTTATTTTTTTTTCACCTTTGCACATACCAACTGTTATTTTTTTGCGTCACTATTTCTTCTTTTTTCCACGTAAGTGTACCCTATATCACACCTCTGTTTCACACTTCGTCAATAGAAATTTGTCTTTAGTAGTAATATTTGTAATTACTCTGCAACTTGTTTTTTTTTCTTTTGCTATTTCTGGGTTAATTTAAAAATTAAAATTTCTTACACAATTAGTAATATATTTGTTTTAATTTTTAATAAAATTAATGGTAAGCCCACATACTTATGTTCGTTTATTTATTAATAAGGTACTTACTTAATGACAAGATTTAAAAAAACAAAATCAGTCCTGTCTGAAGCTTCACAAATGTATAAACAAATGTATTAAAAAAAGTTGTTTTTTACTTGAGTTTGTGCATTTTTTCTTTTTCAAACTATCGCTCGTATTTTTCACTTTCTATCATTTTTTCCTAACAGCACAAGACTTAAGCTTTTCCAGAAACCATTTTTTAAATTTTTTTATTGGGCAATTTAATTTATTTTTCTCCACAGAAAGTCTCATAACTTTTTTCCCCGGACCTTTTTTGCTCAGACCTGTATTCCCCGGACCTTTTTTTCCTGGATCCCTGGACCTCTTTTTCCCCGGACCTTTTTTCCCTGGACCTCTTTTCCCCCGACCTTTTCTCCACCCACCGTTATTTTTCTTTTTCATTTCTTGCTTTCTCACTTTCTGATTGGTTTCAAAATGACTTCTATATCAATACAAACTTAATGCAGGGTTCGCTATTTTTTAGTTCGTACAAATTGATACCTGTAGTTACGAGTGTTTTTGATTTAACGTACACATAATCAATACAATATGCTTTGTGTTATTTTATTTCACTTCCTCTCTTGTTCAGTTTTTGCCATAAATTAATTTGTTTTGGGGGGTAAATTTTGGCCGATACCGTTTTACGTTTTGTACGCTTAGATTTTTAAAGTAAAGGATATTTACCATTCCAATATCCTAGCAAATTTTAGACAGTCTGGTTTTTCTGGAGTTGGAGGGGCTCAGAACGACTGTCATCAGGCTACACATCACCGCTCACTTCGTAGTGATCGTTCGTCTGCTATTTGAATGCGACGCGAGGCCATAGCCTGCGTAACTAGCAGGCCAGTACACAACTCTCCCGCAGAAACTTATTAAACTCTCCTCTCAGCAGGAACTGAATGTTTGGGTATGGCGTCGCATTCAAATAGCAGACGAACGATCACTACGAAGTGAGCGGTGATGTGTAGCCTGATGAAACAGTCGTTCTGAGCCCCTCCAACTCCAGAAAAACCAGATTGTCGAAAATTTGCAAGGATATCGGAACGGTAAATATCCTTTACTTCGAAATCTAGGCGTACAAAACGTAAACGTGGACTCGAATTTTCAAAGTAAACGATGTGACATTTTTAAAGCCGATACCGTTGTGTGCGTAGATTTCTGGTGTTGAATGTTAGTGGTAAGTATTGTTAGGCGGTTTCGTAAGGTTTACAATGACTTTGTAGAGTGTATATGGATCTGCTCTACGTCGGGGCGCTCTAAGCTATTCTGTTGTGTCTCTTGATCATTTTTCTGTGACTAATGTTTATCTTTTGCCTTCAGTTTTTTTTTCCTTCTATGCCTTGCTTGACGTTGAGTTTTGGGCACTGATTTTGAGCGCTGAATTTTACCCATCTAGGTTCGGGCGAATTTGATTTCTTGTATTATGAAGCTGTTGGGACCGATTTAAGTGTTGACCGATGTTATGCTCAGGGGCGCCCCTCTTCCCTTAAAAAAGTGAGGGGGCCAAATGCTAGCAGTTGCATAAGTAACGGGGATAGCGGTGGAGGGAGAGGGGAAGGGGACAGGAACCAAGAACCCCTCCCCCCCCCCCCAAAAAAAAAATACGAGCCGAGAGGCATAAAAATCAGTGGAAAGATCCAAGTTCATTATTTTCTTCAAACCTTTTTTGATGAAGTATACGTAAAGCAAGTAACCGCACAATAAAATAAGGTGGTCGTGCGTTTTCTATCAGGGGGCGTAAACGGGGGGGGGGGGGGGGGGGGGTGCCTCCCTCCGAAAAATATGTACATTCCTACGACTGAATGCTAGTAAGTCAGTGACATCAGTTGATTCCGCATCACATGACTTTAATGAAGTGTTAAGTGTATAAAGGTGATTTGCTGTACTATTATTCCTAATATATGATTTTCACTGATGGTTTAATTTCCAATTTATTTTATCGTAAGTTAGAGTGGCGGGAGAGAGGCGGGGGATTGGGACGGATTGCAAGATGGCGTGTACACCACTAGAAGTGGACTAGGTAGAGTTGACCGCTATCAAGTATTGCCAACATCTTTATTCCAATATTTATCACAATTTTAATAAAATTAACGAACACTTCAGGTTGTATTACAAGACATATACAGGGTGGGGCAGAAAGGAAGGACCACCCTTGACAATCAAAGATGGTTAATGTTAGAATAATGAAACTTTGCATGGTACGTAGGCGAACGGGGTGGGGGGGGCGCAACTAATGTGTCGATCACAGACCTTGACGCATATTTTCAAGGTCATAGTGATGATAACTTTTTAACCATGCTTCGTAGAACCCCAGTGGAAATTAGAAACTTGTAGACATTGGCAAGGCATGGCCATTGCGAGATTCGGTACGCTAGTGTAAGAATTACGGAAATTGCAAGCATCATTATGTTGTGCTGGCCGAGTGGCTTTCCTGCCAAACAGTTCTGTCAGGGTCTTTCGTACACCACGCATAGGTAATGGTGTTGGCAGCATATGCAAAATTGCATAATTCAGTAACCGTGATCAGCTCCGAAACAAAATCAGAAATGTTAACCTGAGGGACGGATAACTTTAGTTTTATTTTCTAGATGACCACAGTGACTAAATTATGCCAACTTGCATAATAAGCTGTAGTATGCAGCACCATTCCGTCAATACGTGTAATGTAGCAGATTGTGTCGAGCTGGTGTCGAGACATCAGTATGTCAGTTGCTGTTTGTTTCTAAGCAGGCTTCACATACTTTTGTGGGCCACTGGACTTTATTTCACGATCTGTTCGGCAGGAAAGCAGAACAAAAGAATGATGCGCTGCAATTTCCGTAATTCCTAAACTAGCGTACCGAATTTCGTTCAGTCTTTCGCAATGCCCATGCCTTGCCAATGTCTACAAGTTTCTAATTTACACTGGGGTTCTACGAAGCATGGTTAAAAAGTTAGCATCGTGATGACCTTGAAAATATGCGTCAAGGTCAGAGATCGACACATGGTTAGTTGTCCTCCCGTTCGCCTACATAGTACCATGCAAAGTTTCATTATCCTAACATTGACCATCTTTGATTGCCAAAGGTGGCCCTTCCTTTCTGCTCCACCCTGTAGAAATGAATATAGCACATTGCTATTCAATTTAAATTAGCTTTTTAGAATATTTAACTTAATAATGCAAGTTTCATTTACGAAACTGGCACGTTGAGTATGCAGCTATTTCTTCGTTTCGCTTACTGCAAAGCAACCTATCGTCCGATCCGTGCACCACGTCCCGTTACATTCTTTTGTTCCTCCGAATTTAGTGTTAAGGTATTAATAAAAACAGAAATTAAAATGCTAAATTAACGTTAAATTGAAAGTTGACTATAAAAACTTTTTTCTTTCTCCCGATTTCTTAAAACTGAGGAGGCTATTATTGGTCCCAGCAAAAACTAGTGGGGCCATGGCCGTCCCCTGGCCCCGGCACCTATGGTTATGCTGTATCTTGCATGTCGTTTGTGGACGATGGATATCAAGGTGCCAATCTAAGTTAAAACTGTACCGTTCTTGAATGTTGTCCCATGATCGTACATTTTGGAATCGCAAGCCTGAAAATGCAATCGGACAGTAGGTCTAAAAATATGTTTTGGTTCCCGAACTGAAATTGGAACTATCTTTGCCCAGAATTTAGAAAACTTGTTTTGATTATGCGAAAACGTTGGTCCCAATATTCGACCAATGTATACGTTTTAACAATGTCACTCAGTAAAGAAAGTGTGTGAGAGTTTATTGAACATTTCTGATCATTTCCCTGTTGTCATAGGCGCGTAAGCTACACCTATCCATGGTCTCGAACGTTGGATTTAGGTTAGGACATTACATCACAAACCCGACAACCTAATATAATTCTTAATCACCCACGTTGGTAGCATGTAGTCACTTACGTTGCCCTGTTCTTTTTCCTGCCCTATTTCTAAAACTTCTCATCAAGCCAGGAGTTTACGAAGGCACGCAGTTTAGGAGGGGCTAAGAATTAAGCAGCGAAAGAGTTCCAATCAATTTTTCCCATGCTTGTGCCCTACCAGTTACAGTGAAAAATGGCAAAACAAGTTTTCACTAACTCACCTTATTTTCTGGCGAGAATGCAGGACTACGCGATAGCCTAGCGCATCAAAGTTGTGACGAATTCGCCTGGGGTGATTAAGTAGCTCACTTCAGCGAGCAACCTTTGCGAGCCTCCTGTCTGAGGACCCCAAGGTACGGGACGAAGTTGAGGACTTGCGTTGGGGACGGTGCCAGGAGAATAAACGGAAAAAAATTTCCAACGAGACGATACCTTCCAACGGGACGAGGCGAGATTTGGGGAAGTTTATGCCTAATCCCAGTTGGTTGAGGAGATTGATTGTTATGTCTGTCTTGTTCGAGACGGTGCGGGTCCTGGTTGTGTAGGGCCCAGTCGTCGAGGTATGCATTTGCATTGATTTGGTGTTGGTGGAGGTAAGCTAGGATCAGTTTTAAAATCGTGGTGAAGACTCTTGGTGCTGCGTTTAAACCGAAAGGGAGACAGCGGAATTCATTAACTTGTTTGTTGTAAATGAAGCGGAAGAGTTTCGTCGCGGATGGATGGAGCGGAACGTGCAGATATGAGTCTTCCAGGCCTATGGAAATCGTCCAATTGTTCTGCTTGAAGGAAAGACTGATGGATTCCAGTGTTTCCATTTTCTGAAGTGGGGGTTGTTGATGTATTTGTTCAATGGTTTCATGTTGAAGATGAGTCTTTGGCCCCCTGATTTCTTTGGACGAGTGAAGATGAACCTGTAAAATTCCAGCCCCGGGTTTTGTTTTTTGATGATTGCTTCTTTTGTTAAGAGGAGCGCAATTTCTTAAGTCAGGGAATGCGACACTGGAGTCGTGAAGTTCCATGGAGGGGATGTTGCTAGTGGCGGTTTCGAGAGGATAGTGGGCCGAAAACCTTTTATGATTGCGAGGACTTCTTGGTTGTGCGACAGGGTTCTCCAGGTTGGGTAGAAATGGCGGAGTCTCGCGCCGACCGGGAAGCGAGCGAGCCGGTGACCGTCATTGTTTGCGGCGTGAGTTGTGGCCGCCAGGGAACGAGTGTCGGCTGCGGCGGTCGGGGGTTGCGGCGCGTTTCTGGTTGAAGCGCTGATTGGAGCGTGAGCGAGGTTGTCGGTCGTGCCGAAAGGGCTGTGTCTTGCTAGAGGAGTTGTTGCGACGTGCGACACTCGAGGAGGGTGATGGTTCCTCAGGAGAAGGACGGGTGTGCTGGTATCTGTTCGGTTTGGATGATCGAAAAGCAGGCTTGTCTTGTCGGACACTCTTGGGTTTGCGGGAAATGTCCAAATGAGGAGCGAGTGTCGGGATTAGCCCACGGAAGAGCGTGTCGGACTGTGAAGGGGTTGGTTGCGTAGACAGTGTTTAGTTGATTCATTCAGGTTGTGTGCGGTTTTAAGGGCGGCCTCTCGTAGAAGTAGCGTGTTATTAAATAATGCCCGTGTGGCCCAGTGTAGGGAGTGGTAGGTAGCAAAACTCGCCTTTTGGAAAAGTTGTGAAATGAGGGAGGACAAGTTACGGATTTCTTCGGTGCTTGCGTCGGACGACAGCATCTTGCAAAGAGCGTTGACTGCGGTGATTAAGACGTCGGCCTGTGAAGCGGCTCGCAGGCTTAGACGTAAACACTTGTCATTGTCATACAAGACGAACGAGTGCGCTTCAATCCTTTTGGGGATGGTGACGGCCGATCCGAAAACCAGCTTTACTTCGCTGTAAAGGAACTCGCATTCCCGGTACGTATCGAAATTCTTGGGGTTAGTTGCGCCGCCGCCTTTAGGTCGGAAGAAGCTTGATTCACGGCCAGGACGAGGTGCTGGAGGATCGGTGTCGAGCTGCAAGGGGTCACCTTTGCCCAAGAGAGCCGCCGGTGCACAGCAGGCAGGTGAGGAGAGTCGTTGATTGGCCCAGTAGGCTGCGGGGTCTTGCGTCTTTGTCGCGGAGGGCGAAACCAAAGGCGGTTTTAAGACCTCTATTAATCACTGGAGCGTCAGCAGACTCGGAAGGTTTATACAGGAAACAGTCTGGAACTGTATCTTCAACTGTCTTCAGGAGAGATGCGAGGGGAATGGTCGGATCGTCATTGTTGTTGTCCGGGAAGTGGATGTGTTTCGTGGCGGGAGGTGGCGTCAAAGCAAGTAGAGACACGTTAGGGTCGTCCGACACTGGTCAGTGCTTGAGTTTCCTAGCCAATGGATCGGAGGTGTGCGACACTCGCATGCGGCTGCCGTGGCTCGTTGTGGATGCGACCCAGTCTTGTGTGTTAGCCTGTCTTGCTGATGAGGGGCACGACGGGGGAGGCATCGGCATCTTGTCGGCGAATCGGCAGAAGGCCGAGTCGACGAGGTTGTGTGCTTCGCTGTGTTCCCGGAGGGACGATCTTGATGACAGGTCGAGCGGTGAGTTGGTGACCGACAGGCTCGCATGAGAAGAGGCTTCACGGAGCTTCTGTTTGGCATCCCGGAGTTGCGCCTTGGCGTGTCTTACATCTTCTGCCAGGGCCGATAGGAGACAGGGTGCGTTGGCCGTTTTGAAGCGGGGAGACGTTGTCATCATCACCGACATGCACGTCCCGTGCAGAGCCAGGCACGCAGCGGTCGTCGCAGACGGGAGGGATAGCAGGAGAGACAGCAGCATCCGAGGTCGGAGCAGTATCACGCAGTGCGACATCCATTGCCGAGATGAACGACACGGAATCCAAATCCAGGTGGGAAACGAGGTGACGGGAAGGGACCTCTGGAGGAAAATGAATGCTGAGTACAACCACGTTCTCGCTTATATAGAGAGGGCTGCGCATGCGCATTGGGTCATGCATGCAGGCGTCTACAAGCAACTAAAAAACCTCCAGGGAAACATTAATTGAGGACAATGTAATGCTAAATTATCAGGTTAACACGTTGGCTGCCGTAATACAAATTTGTTTTTATTCCCATGGTGCTTTTGCTATATTTCCTGAAGTTATTGTCCGATTTTTGTCCCAAGGGTATCAAAATATTCGTGGTGAAAAGTTCTACATAAAAATAAAAAAATAACCTGTGCATCACCGGTGACACACAGGCACACCAGAGATCGAATTCGTCATGTGTGCTTTGTTTACTCTAGGTGATGCACGAAGTAAAGATAGCGGCTGTGCATCTCTGGTGATGCCAAACGAACAATTGAAAGTGAAACTAGATACGAAACTAACACTAGTTAATTTTTTTATTACTATAAATTGAAATAATTTAAAATACCTATAAAAACATTCTCATAAAAATCATTAATTCATTAAAAACATTTGTGTTGGGTTGCATTAACTTCATTTTTAATTTTTCTTCTGACTTTGTAAAATACGAATTGGTTGACTCATGGAGGCTAAACCAAGATGGCAGCTAACGATATCTCTTGAACCCATACGGCATTTTATGTTCTTTTCCATCGAAAACAATGATTGCAACAGGAATGTTTATAAACGACAGACAGCTGGAAATCAAACACCAGCAACTACAAGAAGTGTTAGTCCGGAAACAGCAGCTGGGTCGTCGACAACAGTCCAACCAAGAAGTACGAGCAGAGGTAGATGTCGCACACGTGGAGTTCGATCTGTAGCAGTGAGAAGTAAGGAAATTTCCAGTGTTCAACCGGTTATAGAAAATGTTCGTCGTGCTGTACATCAGAGAGGCAGAATCCAACAATTACGAGCGCCGACACAGCACACTGATAGTCAACAACTGTTCAGCATTCGAGGCAAAACTGTAACACGAAGAGTGCGACAGCGTGGCGGACGTCAACAATCACTGTCGCGTGGTAGGGGTAGCGTTACCAGTATTGAATCACCTGAACACAATGTTAGTAGCTGTTTTGAGACCTTAGTAAACGATAATGAGACTAGAAATGACATAGTGCAGGAGAGCAGAAATAATTTTTCACTGCAAAATGATTCTGACAGTGACGACAACAATAGTGTCAGTTTCTGTGAGACATTACAACAAGATAACTGATTCTTTTGCTGACTTCAATGAAGAAAATAGTGAAAATTATGATGATAGCATATCTTATGACAGCAGCGATTCCAGCGAAAGTACCAATGATATTCCTTTTGTTAGCAGAGATATAAATGTTCCCAATGCCCCAGTTGCAAACACACCTGGTGAACAGTGGCATGATGTTGTTGATGGTAGTCATCAAAAAAAGTTTACGTTTACAGGAAACCCTGGTACTCGTGTAGCAATACCACCCGATGTTGACATTTTGCAACCACTCTACGTGTACAATCAGTTTGTTGATGATCATTTGATTGAATTTCTAGTTCAACAGACAAATCTCAACGCTCAACAGACTATTCATAAAACAGCATTGAAACCAAAATCAAGACTGAAAGATTGGAAAACAAATGAGATGAAAAAATTTCTCGATTTATTATTATACATGGGAATTCTAAAATATCCCAAAATATCTGACTGCTGGAGCAAGAAAAAATCTTCAAGAATGCTTTATGTGCCAAGTGTGATGAAAAGAAACGAACAAACGACATAAATATGGCGTGAAATTTTTCAAAGTGTGTAACACTGCAGGCTACACATATAAGGTAATAATTTACAAAGGGAAGGATGATGAATTAGGTGCAGATTTTTTAGCATTAGGAACAAGTGTGGTGATGGAGTTGTGCTCCGAATACCTTGATCAAGGAAGAACTTTGGTCACTGATAATTTCTACACGTCCATGGAATTATCTGAGAAGCTAACACGAAGAGACACTTACCTGGTTGGCACTCTCCGGAAAAAGCGAAAAAGAAATCCTAAAGACATTGAAGTAAAACAACTGAAGAAAGGCGAAATTTGTGGAAAAGAACATGACAATGGCACGGTCATAGGAAAATAGAAGGACAAGAGGGATGTACTTTTTCTGACCTCAAAACACCAGCTTGAAATTACTCCTACAGGGAAGAAGCACAGAAAGGGTAACGAGATTTTGAAGCCTGATGCCATAAAGCGTATATGGAAAATGTTCCGTGGCGTCCCAGTAACCAAAGTTGGTACCGTCCCGGCCGGGGAGGGGGGGGGGGCCAAGGGGAGATGGTATATACAGGTCCACATTATCCGAACCAACACTTTCTATATAGCTAACCATACTTGCACTTGGTGCTTGTTGTGGACTCTCAATGCTTTTTCCAGCCTATGGTATAAAGAACAGAATATATGTATTTTCTGATTGATTGTTTTATTTTAGCGTATTGAATGCAGTTACTTTAAAACTCCAATATTATTACGAAGGGTGGGGAAGTCAAGCTTTCATTTTTATTTTCATGTATGATGTGATGATACAAACCCCCCAAAAGGGTACTGTAAAGGGATCCTTAAGGTTTGGTCATAAAAAGTGGTGATGTCAGGACTAAAATGACCACCACCAAGTTTCTTATCCCAACCCTGATCACTCCAACGGAACTGACACCTTGGTGGTCTGTAACTGAGTGATCTCAATTAGGACCAGACTTGGTGGCAGACGGTTTGGCTCTGATATCACTACGTTTTATGGTCAAACCGTGATGAAGTTGGTGGAATGGTGACTGTTGGGTTTTTGTACGACCACCCATGTTTTAGTGGCTATTTTTCCTCAATCTTCAGATTATCGTCAGTTACAAACTTACGAAAATGTTAAATAAATTTGTAAAAATTTTGTTCTTGAAGTCTTCGAAAATCTAAACTTAACTCGGTACATTTTTTTAATTATTTTTTATTTTTTATGACCGCGATAGGTTATAAGTGAAATACATTCAGAAACAAAACAAAAAATTGCTCATCAATTTTATCGACAATAATTGTGTCGTTTTCCGTTCAAAAATGTTGCTATTAATTTTGTGAAATGTAATGCTCAATATTGCTACTCGCCCATTAAAGAAACCGTACGTTTGCTCCATTAGTTTATTAAAATAAAACAAAAATTGGCTTAGTATTTCTAGCTAATAAGTAAAAACGTAAACAAATCATACGTTTCTTACGTAGGCTAACAAATTTTATTTTACGATTGTGTCGTTAATTTAAGTTTCTGTTGCAAAAGTTCGACTTCGACAATTGATGGTAAACAAACAATAACTCGGGTACGCGACTTACCGATGTTTGTTCCGTGCCATGTGTTTTAATTTTTTTACCGAGTCGTTCTTCACTGTCACTGCTTGAGCTTGCTTTCTAAAAATTTAAAACAATTCAGTGCAGCGTGAGCGTTGTTAGATCGTGCTACGTGTAAATCAAAGGCTCAATGAAGCTCAGAATCGATCTTTTTTTTTATTATCGAAACTGAAAACGCCATGCTGTCTTAGGCCTACGCAATTCATACCTGGAGCTGTGGTTCCGTTGTAAATCCAAATAGGTAGCTCTGACCTTTCAGCTTCTCTCTTGGTTTTTGGTTTAAGTGAAATGTTGCTGTGTGATCAGCTAGCCTATCTCTTCTGTTTCATCGCAATAAAAACAAGTCGTTTTTGAGTGGGAATATTTCCCGCTTGGTTTCGATTTCTTCGTCGCCATACCGCGTCGTCAACAGCAGCTGACCGATCGCTGAACCAATCAAATCACAAGATGGAGCCGCGTGTGTTCGTTTTGTTGTTCCGTTTGCACGGAAATTAAACTTTGAACCCACCGTTGCGTAAGTAGCGTCGAAGTGTTTACGCATGATGTATACAAAGATCGAAGCGCCTTGCAGTAAACAGTTAGATTTTTTCTTTTACAACGTTAGCTTTGTACATGAGGATGCAAACGAATAATTCAATATATTGTGAAACATACGAGAGTTGAAACTTTATTAATTTTCAAAAGTTTTTTTTTTTTTTTTATTGGCCGTGCATGACGATCCAGGCTCACGACCGTCCCGATGTGATTCGAAATTTCTCCTGCCGTCCCGGTAACTAGGTTACCAGGTTATGGAAGATTTTCCATATACGCATAACGGAATACAACAGGGCAAAACAAGGGATTGACTTTTCGGAACAGTTAGCAAGTTATTTTACTGCCTTACGTAAAACCATTAGGTGGTTCCATAAGGTAGCGTTTGAACTGCTACTAAATACAGCTGTAGTAAATGCTTACATCATTTACAAATCTATGACGCGTATGCATATTTTGGAATTCAGGGAAAAACTAGTGAATGACCTAGTAAATGACCAGTCTAGTAAATGACCAGACTAGTAAATGACCAGTCTACGACACATGCTGAAAGACCGGATACATCATCCGCAGTCGAGCACAATTTGGAACAAACAACGGAGACCCTCAATAACAGAAAGGAAAGGAAACGTTGCGTCTCGCGCTATGCTAAAGAAGCTATAAAACCAGGACGCACAGGTGCAGTGAAAAAGCAAAAAAACGTGTGTACATTTTGCAATGAATGTGACGGAAAACCAGCGATGTGCTTGAAAGTTTTTTTTCAAAAACCACTGAAAACTAAAAGTGATCTAAATTTCAATGATTACATAATGTTACTCTTCTCTTATAGCTCATTAATTTTTGCAATAAATATTGAATAATAACAAAGAACAGTTATTTGCTTCTATAAAATGTTTGAGAGAACATTTTTATTTGACTATGCCGCGTGCATCACCAGAATTTACATTCATTACTGGTGTGCCGCACCATTTTGAATTGCGTTGCAAAGCATGTGTTGGTGCATCACCAGCACACGGTGGCATCAAATGCTGTATGGAAAATAGGCAATTTCCACAGCTACGAAAAATATCTAAATACATGAATTAGCTCGAGCCAAAGCAAAGGGACATTTTTTAGAATCTTATCAAACTAATTAAAACGCAGAAAACAATTTTTGACAGATCCTCATATTTTCATAAGCCATTCGCGTAGCTGTGAGTGTGTCTCTCCTGTGATGCACTTGGCAGCCAATGTGTTAGTATGTTTGGCAAACAAAGAAATAGAGATTTGGGGGCACGTGACTCAAACGTAGGAGTTACGTCATAATTTGCCGCCGGTTGACTGCCGGTGCTAAAAGCGCGTGGTGATTGTCGAATAGATCGTGCTGCAGTGCGATTAGTAAATAGAAAAAGAAGCAAAACGACTACAACGAAGAATGAACAAATACCGCTAAAAAAATGAGGAATATAAAATACGTGGATTAAACTAGAGAAGGTTTTATTTTTTTTTATTTTAAGAGTTTATGAAGGAAATTTAGTGAATGTGGACGAAAGTTTATTTGTGCAATACGTACACCTTAAACCTAAAATTTAAAACTGATTAAATACAGCAAGCATTGCTGGGTTAGATAAGAAAATATTCAAATTTGAATTGTTATAACCTCAGTTTAACTGTCTCTTGTTTAAATTAAACATAAGGCAGTTATAAAGAAAGCAGAAAAAAAAACTAAACAATGTGACAAGTTTGCTTTTAATCATAACAAGAATCTGTAAAAAAAAAAGTAGAAATCCTCAAAACTTTCTTTGCCAGTTGAATCCTACATTAGCGGAAAATGACAAGCAAAATTTAAAGACGGTCCTAAACACTACGATAAAATTAAGAGAAAAAAGGTGTCAAAAAAGTATTTACAAGCCTAATTTAACCGTTTAAGAAACAGATAAACTTTACCACTGAAGAAATGTAGGTAAA
>JAHWFP010269351.1:19077-29472 GCA_023313725.1 Lithobius niger
ACAATAAAAAGAAAGAATTTGAGATTTACCAATTTTGCCGTTATTACTGAAGAGTGTTAATATAATTGCAGTTAAATAAATCATGCGTTTGTAGCTGTTGTATTTTTTATCTTTTTTAAAAAAAATTTTGAAATTTTGTTATCTAAAAAAAATGTAAACCCCCCCCCTCCCCCTCTGTATGGTTACCGGGTGTGTTAAAAATACTGACGTTATTTAAAGGATGTTGTCGGAGTTAGATTTTTATTTGTTTGTTATTATGCTTCATTTTATGTCTGTGTTTATGTCATAAAACGCCTATTTAGGAGAGTTGACAATTGAATAAAGTTAGGCTAATTTCACTGTATTGAGGACGGCGTACATATTTGCAAAAAAAATATTACGGACTTTGTTTTATTAAATAAACTTCAGTAGTTCTCTTTACAAACTTATTTTATGTTGTTTGGAAGGACGTTGGAGTCATGTTTTTATTTTGCTTGTTATTATGTCTCATTTTGCTGTACTGACGACGGCGTAGAGATTTGCCAAAAATATTAAAGATTTTGTTTTATTAAATAAGCTTCAGTAATTTTCTTGATGCGCTTATTTTACGTTGGATACGAAAATATTTTATGTTGTTTACAAAAGCGTAAAAGTCAGGTTTTTTTAATTTTGTTTGGTATTATGTTTCATTTTGCTCTATTGAGGATGGCATATAGATCTGCCAAAATTACTACGGATTTTGTTTTAATAAATAAACTTGAGTAATTCCCTTGACGAGTGGAGCTGTACCTTAAAAAAATCTACCAAAAGAAATACTGTTGTTTGTTTATATTATCTAGTCTGTGTTAAACAGTCTTATTATTATTATTATTGAATATAAATTAATATAAAATTGCTTTGACAAGAAGCGTAAGACATAACAACAATTGGCTAAGGTTCCCCAATGGAGAAACTCCAATGGAAATAGAGGTATGGCATACCGAGTACTGCCACATTTCGACAAAATACCCTATGAACATTCCATAAAAAATCAAAAAAGAAATTTTAAAATGGTTACTAATGAACTAGATGTACATATGTGTCACTGTTATTTACCATGTAAGAATGGCTACAATTATCTACGAAAAATAAAAAAAATAACTTTTGAAATCTCATGCAATGTGTATACATGTAAAACATTTTTGCTTGCGCATACAAATCCGTCTTAGGATTTCGTACCTGTACGTGTTACTGTAACGAGTACAAGAACAAAGCAGAAATTATTATTATTATTAATAAAAAAAAATTAAAGTACATTTTATACATTTATACTGTAAGTTTAAATCTAAACGCTACAGCTTGTTATGCTCCCTAAATTCTTCATTCTTACTCTTGGTGAGTGACAGAATGCATCCGATGTTTTTCTCATCCTGCAACATTTTGGTAAATATTAATTAGAATTATTTCCCCCCAGCTTAAGTTACGTCATGTCCCCATAACTTTCATTAATTTTACACCCATCACATTAAGATTAGGAAGGAGGGCCTTTGTCAACTAGGGCGAGCATGCTTTACTGACCATCATGTAAACAACTGAACTATAAAACTTCCATCCGTATAAAGCCAATCCGTCTTGGTCATTTGTATCATTTGTTTCACGTCTATTTCCACCAGCCATCGCCATTCAACAAACCAAAAGACCCGTCTCTCTACTTACACCCCTCGTATATACTCTACAGCTTATGTAGCCTAAAGTTAATAGCGTATCATTTTTGTAAGTTGTACTGCTTTTCAAGTTTCTATACATGTTTCGTACTCTGCCTTTACACTATTGCTTCAGACCTAGCGTGTGTTTTCAAGTTGTATTATGTTTGCAAGTTGTAAACCCATATTAGGCTTCAGCGTGTGATTCTGCCTTAATTCAATCCTATTCCTGTAAATTTTTTTATTATTCTTCATATTTGTACACCCTTCATGTTCCGCCCTTACAATATTGTTAAAGATTTAGTTTGCGTTAATGTTTCTTATTATTCGTTTGATTAATAATTCACATTTCTTTCCGTCTCTTATCAATTTCGCCTCCAGTCGTCTCGACCTTAACTCGACGCGCAGACGGACTGTCTCGACGGCGACTCGTCTCGCCGAGACGATGTGAGGGTCGAGAAAAGTCGATATTTCCTCACCTCTACGACAAAGCTATTGACAATTCATTTTTATATTTTACATTCTTCAGAAAAATGGCATTGGTTATAGCCTCAAACTGCACATAAGTGTGTGACATAAGAAATATTTTTTAAGAGCTTGGGGTGTGCGAAATGAACCGGGGGGGGGAGACATTCCACCTCACCAACACACTTTAATTCAATCCACCTTAATTTTTGGCCCTTTAACACAGCCTTTTTTTAACGTAAACTAAGAGGAATACAAAATAGAATCCCTAGCAGTTCCGCGCAACACGTCGGACGATGTCATTTCACCGAAAGTGTAGTACCAATGATATTATCTGGAAGCTCATCAAAGATCTCCTTCCAATTTTTTTTGTGATCGGGCAAGACTTGGGATCATCGCACGTTTTTTATTACACGTTAGTGTAGGGGGAGTGGGGAGGGGGGGATTCAGGTTAAACGACAGCTAGATCATTAGCGCCAAGCTCACTCACAGTGCAGCGCCCCGGATTGTAGGGATTGTAGAATTCCGAATTTCACCTCAAGTGTAGTGGGGGTGGGTAACATTTGCCACAAAACCGGTAGTAGTCCAGACCCTGTCACTAGTACGTCCAAATTTTCAGAAATGTTTCGCGTCAATAAGCTATTGACGCGGCACATTTGTGAAAATTTGGTTGACGAATGCCATTGTGGTTCATTCGTCAAAATTTAAACGTACATTCTGATTTGGACAAGGCTGTAATATCATGTATGGTAACATATTATTTGTGGAAAACTACTCTCTCCCCCCCCCCCCCCCCAAGGGTCCATTCGCTACATGTCAGAACCCTACACTTTGTATTTGATGAAAAAATAAAAGTGCAATGCAAATACTCGATCATACACACGTGGTGAATTAGGGGTTATGTAGACCCCATAAAAGTGTTAGGTTATCAAAAAGCGTGGGTTATCAAAATTAGCCCACGGTGACGTGCGGTGGGTTTTTAGATTAGCCGTATATACCGACTAAACTTGTCGCATGGGGGTTGTCTTAGCGTGACGTCTCCACCACCGTGCATTAAATATACATGCACATATATGCATATACACACGTAAACATATTTCTGGGAAATTAATCAGGAGTGAAACGTATGTATACAAATAATAAATAGACTTGACACGCGAAATGAAACGCCCAAAGGCGTGCAAATTCAGTCCATGCACGAACTGTATGAGTGTTGGCTGTTTTTACGTCACAAAGAAATGAAATAGGGTGTGTTAGGGCGCGTTTATGCAACGACCCGCCGCCCTTGCATTCTCGCAGCTAGAAGCTAGAAATCCTCTGAAATTCCAACATGGCGGCAGTTTTAGCTGCACCGACTCACAACGAAAGCAGTCAATATCGCGAGTTTATAGAAGCGACTGGTAAACTTGGTTCGTCAAAAGAAATTCTTTACCTTATTGTCACGGATTATAAGGCTGCAAGCATTTACTCAAACGATGTCGGATTGGGCGAATCCAAATAGCGTTGTTACCATGGTAAGGACGCCTTTTCCGTCTCGATTAAATTCTAGCTGCGGGGATGCAAAGGCATTGCGTAACGTAAACGCGTCCTTATGAGGAATCGGAAAACCAATTGTTTGTTGAGTATATTTTGTTATACCGTAAATCGTGGATTAAACGCACATGGGCTTATGCAGTTAATTTAGCAAAAATAGGAGGGGGGTGGGCTTTAAATCAAGCATTATCAATTTTCTAATCTTTCTGGACATCTATTACAGAAAATTCGAAGCTTTTGAACGATCTCTGAAAGACCAATTTTTACATCCTTTTAATTGCTGTGAAGAAGGGAGGAGGCTTAGGTGAGAGATGACTTGTGCAGGTGCTAGGAGCTAAAGGAAGAGTCCACTATCACTACAGGGAGGGAGAAGGTGCTAGGCGCTAAAGGAATAGTCCACTATTACTACAGGGAGGGAGAAGGGGCCAGTAAACATAGCAAGCAGTACTATCTTTATTCACATCATATAAGTTTGAGGTAATTTTTCGTAGAAAAACGAGAATTTGAGGGGTGGGGTTTAACTGCCGTATTTCTTGATTTTGACTTTACAGCATTTTAGGGAGTGGGCTTTAGCTTCAACTGGGCTTTTAATACACGATTTACGGTATAGCATTTCTTTATGAAGAATTGTAACTATTGTTTTTTCAGGTTCGAATGTTATTTCCTCCGTTCTAGGAAGGAAAGAAGGCGCGAGCTGCCTTTATTTATATCTTCGGGGGTATCATAAGTATGGCCTGTATGGCCCGACGCTTAAGTGTTCATAATTACATTGGGCCCACGTAAAAAAAATTGTCTGGTTTACGATCGAGGTTGCTAATTGAAGGACCAGCCAACTGGGATTTTATTTCATTTTTTTATTTGTAATAATATATACCAGGGCCGTCGGCACTTCCAATGTCGACGTAATGGAGCGGGCTCCGCGTTCTTTGCTGTTTGGCTGTTTGGCCAAAAACGGTCGGCCTTTGAAACTAGTGACATCATTCTACCAGGAAAAGGCTGCCAATGTAGCTATAGCTACTTATCTGGAGAGTATCATGAAATCGTTATTGATGCATCTTTCGCTCTATGAATGGTGGACACTCATCCTTTAACTTTTAGTTTTTCTATATCCTTGCATTTTTCCCTTACATTTCCCACAATTCGAATTTCGGTCGCGTTGGGAGTTAACTTCAACATGACCCAATTTTAAGGCTTAGTCGACCAGCTTTTTTTCTACCCGAGCCGATCACTAAACGAAACTGGCCTATAACAAATCCCGTAAAGTTTAAATATGTTCCTTGTAATTTATAAACAATAAGAGACATCTTCTCGGTGTTTGTACAATTGGAAAACTGGTGGAAAAAAAAACTTTCCAAATGGTGTATTCAAACGTCAAAATCGGTCGACGAAAATATCTTCAATTTGGTCATTACCGATCTATCTGGATTTTATCGACCGTACCTGATTTCTACCGGTACTGCAAATGTCGGTGAGGAATTTCGTGAGGCATTCTGAGTCGGTAATTGGGATCGGCCCAGCCTTACAAAATATGCTTTTACTTGTTTACAGTTAACAGACACATCTTTGCTAGTGAGCCCACTCAGGGTCAGGTTGCTTTAATTTGAGTTCTAAAGGACCATAAAGCCATACACTCACCATATTACCTACCTTACCTAACTTAAACGCTATACATTCCATGACAGTCCGCCCCTTTATCACCAACAATCAATCTTTTGACAATCGGTTGGCTTTAACAATTAGAAACGGCCTCGCTTTCCCCTTGTTGTTTGGATTTTGGCTCTTGGCTATAGAGCAGTGACATTTGCCGCCATATTGGCAACAGTATGGGTTTTGGAGGGCATAACTACAAGGTGCACTACATAAAAATGGAGGGAAAAACAACGGAAGAGCGGATTTCTTAGGCTTAAAATAACGTTGTTTTCTCCAACAACAAAAATCGCGCGTTTTAGGTCTAAGAAATCACTCTTCACAGCATCGGCTTCAGTATGACGCCCTTCTGTTTCTCTCTGAAGTGCCCCTTGCAGCTAACCCATTAAGGCTCCAGCATAGAGTTATATACAATAATACTGCGTCGTGTCACTGTTCTATTGGTCCATTTTGTCACTCTGATAGTTCCTCAACCCCATGACCGATTCCGGATTTTTTTTTTTCTATAAACCTCGTCCAAAATTGCTGTGCTACTGCATGCAAAGTTTGGTTTGGATAATCCTTGCGGTTTTCGCGTTATGCGCGGTCTGGATTAGAATTTCCGGATCATAGCGGAGATTCGCTCGGCCTTCGGCGCGCTCCGCTCCAATAATAATAAATTCATTTATACAGCCCCCCCCCCCCCCCCCCAAAAAAAAAAAAATGTATCGGACAGAGAACGGAGCGCATCCTCCACCTATATACGCAGTCCGAAATTAAAAGAGCTGAACATGAATAAGAAGATACAATAAAAACCTGGATGGAAGAATTTAAAAAATGTAGGTTAAATCACCCTTTGCCAAATTTTATTTAACTGTCCACGTTTCTTTGACATGCACCCAGCTGAAAGGTGAAGTATGTAGTAAGCCTAAAAAAAATTTTGTTAATCGGTTATTTATCATCTTTTTTTTTTTTTTTTTTTATAGTTTTCCTACATAACTAATCTTAGTGGTTTGAGCTAGAGGCTTGGAATTAGCACCATTGAAAAGCTCGCTTCAAGCCAGTTAAAATGGCATATTATCAGCCAAGATTCAGCAGAAATCTGATTTTTTTTGTAGGTGGATAAAGATTCAGATAAAACATTTTGACCAGCGATAATGTACGGCACCCGCATGCACCTGTAAACCAAACAATTAACTTTAGTATCCGTGGTAGGTAGGAATAAACGGCATTTTGAGGTTAAAAGGTTTCCCTTGACACAGGGTTTCGTTAGGACCCCAAGATTGATTTCAGAAGTGGTGCCACGAAATTCATCCCTTACGGCCCGAAATGGCATCCATCTTTAAAAATGGCCACCGTAATCTTCCAAAAAATGAAAACCGTGCTATACATTCGTGATACTGGTGTCACTTCAGGTTATAATTTTAAAGTAATATTGTCTAGTAATGCTATTGTGTGCGCGGTGTATCTTGAGTCCTGCAAGTATTTTGTGAGCGGCTACGTCTTCCTGGATGGGGCAGCTTTAATCGATGGCCGCCATTGTTTTTGTAACCATCTTGGATATCAACAAGGCACTCTGCTACTGAAAAACGTACAATCGATTATCTGTGTTCGTTATGCGGAGAACTATAATAGTATATGCAGCAGCGAGACCATTGTTTTCCTATTACCAGATCTAGTTAAATCAAATTGATCAAATGCTCGGACTAATTCATAATAAGGTGATTTTTGGCACAGACGTTCGTAGTGATATCAAGTTCAACATACTAAAAGTCCTTAGCCGTCCGTGTTGGAAACATGGCGCCCGAAAACGGTTTTTCAATATGTCTTGGTACGGTAACGGTTGCTCCGGCATGAACATATATTCTGTAAAAAATGTGCAGCATGAAATTTTCTACAGAAAATTATGTATTCATTTTTGTCATAGATTCAATGATTCAGACGATAAAAGGTGTAGAAGAACGTTGAGCTAATGCCGCCATCTTGGAGACATGCACTCAAAATCGTTTTTTTTTCAATATATCACGGAAACGGCTGCATAAAATATGTTTAATCCGAAATTGTAGAGTATGGAATTGTCTACAAAAAAGGTTCAATTCGTTTTTGTTTTCTTAAACTGAGTCAGTGATTCAGTGAATAAACGGTGTCAAATAAGTCACGCATGTGGCCATTAATGCACCAAATGTACATTACACTTCATATAGTTGGGTGGCTTGGGGCCCAAAATTGGTAGAATTTTTCACTTTCTGCGAAAAGCATGAATACATATGAAGAATAACTAGAAAAAAATACCTATGATAGCAAGTTCAAAAAACCCCTGAGGGAGATGGAGGGGGGCATTTACCCAACCAAAAACGGTAGTTATAGTGATTTCCGTGTTCAAAGTATTCTTTTGAGGCCTAAAATTGCCCGAAATGGATATGCTTAGGATTTTCTGCAAGGTGTGGATCTATTCTTTCCGTCAATCATAACCAAAATTTTTAAACTTAGGTAGGGACTGTCCGATGCCCATTTAAAGGTGAGGAGGTAATGACGTAGCAGCGAAAGCGAATAGTGATTTTCGAATTAAATGTGCTCTAGAGAGCCCTTTAATAGCCAGAAATGAGCATGCTTAGGATTTTCTGAAAGGTGGGGATGTATTCTTTCCATCAATCATAATCAAAATTGTTTAACTTAGGTAGGGATATCGTACACCCGTTTAAAGGTGAAGAGGTAATGGCATAGCGGCAAAAGCGTAAGTTGAATATCGAATTCAAAGTGTGCTTGCGAGCCCTGTAATATCCCGAAATGAACATGCTTTGGATATTCTGAAAGGTGGGGATCTATTCGTTCCATCAATCCTAACCGAAATTGTTTAGCTTATATACAAATAAAAATATGAGCATACACTGGCACTTTCACATTCAAAATAGCTGCTACACCACTTACAGCTACACCTTAAAATAGGCGTAGGACGGTCCCTATCTAACCTAAACAATTTCAGTTAGGACTGGTGGAAAGAATAGATCCCCACCTTTCAGAAAACCTAAGCGTAGCCATTTCTTGCTATTATAGGACTCGCAAGAGCACTTTGAATTCGAAAATGAAAGTATGCTTTTGCCGCTATACTATTACCTCTTCACCTTAAAATAGGTGTAAAACGGTACCTATCTAAGTTAAAGAATTTAGGTTAGGATTGATAACAAGAATTTATCTTTACCTTTCAGAAAACCTTAGGCATGTCCATTTCGGGCTTTTAGAGGGTTCAAGAACACTTTGAACACGAAAATCACTGTAAGAACAAAGTGTAAAAAGCGTTCACGCAAATTAAGGGTGATATACTTTAAAGATGATTTTGGGGTTCAAGGGTTGCATATACGTAAAAGATGTATATTTTATATCATGAACGTTTTTGCTTCACATTGTGCTTTTGTTAACGGTTAAGGAGTTACAGCCAGAAAACCGTTTTTTGCAGGTAAATCACCCTCCGAACTTGCTATCAGCTATTTTTATCTAGTTACTCTTCATTTCATTTAGAAAAGTGGATCCATACCAAATTTCATGCTTTTCACGAAAAGTGAACAATTGCATCAATGTTTGGCCCCAAGCCTCCCAGCATATGAAGTGGGCACAACATCAGAAACCGTCTGAAGAGGATGACATTTTTGAATTCAGCAACTATATTTATTATGAAAACGACATCATTATCACGAACGTAACACGGTTTTCAAGTTTAGAGAAATTATAGGGCGGCCATTTTTTAAAATGGCCACCATTTCCGGTCCTAAGGGTCAAATTTCGTGGCACCACTTCTGAAATCAATCAAGGGGCCTTAACGAAACCCTGTGCCAAGGGAAACCATTTAACCATCAATTGCCGTATATTTCACTTTTTTTTTTTGTCATGTACCATGGCCTATACTTTACATGGCCTATCGCTTGCTCGTCTCTTTTTACTGGTTGCGATTCCATGCGGCCAGTTGTAAAACGGGTAATCATAATTGTTTTGTGGATAACACACGCTAAAATTGTGCTGCGTATGTTTTCACCCAATAACTACGTGAGAAAAGTACTCGTGCTGAGGTTGATGCATGCAAACCCCTTCTGATAATCAGCAACGCTAAAAAAACAAACAAAAAAACGTAAAGCGAGGATGGAGTGCGATTGCTCAAGCCAAGGTCAACTTAGGTAAAAATTGTGTTTTCGCCTTCCGACTCCATGACAGTTCTCGTGCTGGCCGGCAAGTTAAAGGCTCTTTGCGTTGCTTTGGTAAAATAAGGTTCTATAGCGATGGTGCATCCAGTGACTTGGATCCGGTAAGGGAAACGAGCAACTTCTATCTCAGACGGCCTTTTAACAAGGGATGGAGTATGAAGCGAGACTGATACGGTCCAGCTTTTCCGTTTACAGGTTTTCAACTTTGGTTTAACACTTTTGTACTTGGATTTAATATTAAGGAAAATTGGAAATTAGCCAATAGCGAAAATCATACACTAGAAAAACGTAGTTCAGTAAGCCACCTTTATGCACTTACGTTTCGTCGGAGTGGCATGACGCGGATTTGAACCGGCTACCCAGTTCGCCCCCAGATCACTTGTATAGTGCCTTAATCGCTATGGCCACATCCTCCACTGGCTCATACACCTGTACTTAAATAGTTTAAGAATGTAATATTAATGGTTTACTTAATTGTGAATTCTAATGAAATTATTATTACGCACAGTAAACGCATACGTACTTGTATTTTTTCAACATTTTTTTTTCAGGTAAATTTGTAGGGTCTAATATTTTCTAATCTTGTAATTTTGTTTCGTCATTTTTTACAATTTCGTAATTTTGTTTTTGCATAATTTGGTTTAGTGATTAAAACATTAAATAGTTCGAAGAGATTGCTTCAGTGCCTTAATTTAAAGCGTACAAATGTTAAATTCGAAGTGCGAGTGTTTTAAATCCCAATCCAAGAGTGTGAATTTGAAATCCACTAACGTTCAATTAAAGTATACAAAAGTGTCAAATTGACGTGCAAAAGCGTTAACCCAAAGTACAAACCCTGAAAAATGTTGGTTTTCCCCTCTTTTTCGATTGTGTCGTGGGGGGGGGGGGGGGGGGGGGGGGGGGGGGGGGGGGGGGGG
>JAHWFP010269353.1:0-25638 GCA_023313725.1 Lithobius niger
CTTTATGTTAACCCTACCCAGCTTACCCTTTAACTATCTAATAGTCTGTACCATTAATGTATATAGTGTTATCAATCACATGACTTCCTGTGTACAGGTATAAATACCACCCCTTACAGGAAGTAAAGCGTCTTTTCAGCTGTAGCCTACACACTGCGTAGTCCGTGTCTTTCTTTACCATTGGTGCCCACGCTGGGCTCACGTGTGTCCTACGGTCAAACATCACAGGAGCAAATAAAGGCGTGAAAAGGGCCACAAAACGGGTAAGAATGGGACAGAACAGGCAATTAAATAATGCGGCACAAGTTTGTTACGCAAGCAAGCCTCTTTCCCGGGTGTGCTTTAGACCCAATGGATCACTTTAAGAATAAGGGGATCCCAAATATATTTCTCTTTCGATTGAAAATTGGGGTGGCCACTGTTTCAAAATGGCTGCCGATTCCTGTCCTACATTATATGTTGTCCAAATAGTTTAGTAATACTAACTAATTTTTTTCCAATTAATTTTTAATGCTGAAAATGATGGTGACATCCAAAAAAAAAATGTCAGACTGAAGGTGGACCCGATTTTCTGCTTCGTGTCAAAATGGCGGCCGAAACGTTTTTCGTATAAGGTAAGGCGACCACCGCATCTGAGAACAGAGTGGTAAGATTAACAAGCGGCTACAGCGACTGTTTAGTCGCACAGGTCTTCTGTACATGTTCATCCACTTCCACTGTTGAGGCGTCCTCTATCACGCATTACAACAGCTATCTCTATGATACTAATCTAAAAGCAGTAACCTTCACAATTGCCGGTTAAGAATGTGTCAGCTTTTAGGCCTATTTTACATTTTAGGTGTAATTGTCAGCTTTTAGGCCTAATTACCAGAAGTTTTAACTCCATAAGTAGTAGCTAACGGAGATTAGGATTGTATAGTCAGCGTATTCATTTTTGCAACACGGTGCGCCTTCGGACACACAGTTACAGTGTTACAACGTAACGCACTACATAGCCTATATAGATCAGTGGTATAGGAAGTGACGAGAGAGACGCTGTTGATTAAGTCCACAGCGACTCGTAACAACTGAAACGTTGCCGTGGTAATATGATTTTAGGCCTAATTTTTATTTTTTAGGCCTAATTATTTTAATTGCAGTTTTAATTTCGTAAGTAGCAGATATAGGCCTAATGGAAAATTTGGTTCGACGATAAGCCTATATCATTCATGCAACAATGCGACGAGACTATTTTAAACGAAGCTAAAATCCATTTGTTTTTATTGAGTGTTACCTTAGGATTTTAATTCGACGATCAAATGTTATTATTTAATTTAGTTACGTCGAAGAATTCTATTACCTATAAAGAAGTAACGATGTTTTAATTTTCCATGTTATTTAACTAACTTCTCACACTGAATCTAACGTTGTAAACGATGGTCGTCAATATCTGGTACCGTTGCGAAGTTGAAAAAAGTGACGGACGGAATAAGTCTTCTCAGCCGGTACGGCTGTACAGAAGACTAAAATGAACGAAACCAACGTAAAAAAGTTTAAGACGTACCAGGGGAAGACATTATGCATCCTTTGCAAATTAACTAAAAAATTCGGACAAGTTCTTTAATTACTTCCCTATGAGTCTTCAATCATTTCTGCAGCAACATTCCATATTTCAGGATAGTTCTTTACTCCCAATCCATATAAATTTATTCGAGATTGGACGTCATTTTTGGTAACGCATTTGCGATAAATAACGGATGTGTGCAGCACTTAAGTCACACAAGGTATGAGACACTGGAGGTGCGTTTGCGTTAACGTTGCGGTGCCGAGGGGAAGTGCGTTGAAAAACGAAGGCACGATTGACGTGCGATGATGGTGTCCTTCGACGGTGTGCACTACCCAGCAGATGTCACGTAAACCGCACCGTAAATGCGGTCACGCAGCGTCAACGCGCGTTAAAAAAACGGATGTGTGAATCTGGCCTAAACCTGCAATTTTTTAAAGCACAATATTTTTTAAAAAACGGAATACTCATTTAGGGCTGATACTGGACAAAATGTAACGGCATCGAGTACAATTATTTTACCAGAGCTAATTTCAAACGTATTTTTTTTACTTCAGTGCTCTTTCTATATTTGCAATCCGATGTAAGATAAAGCCTCATACTTCTACGATTACGGATACTATCCATATTACAGCCTTCCAAAGGTAAGAATTTTTTTCTTTTTTTTATAGTATAAAACATTTTGCATAAAATATTATTCCAAAAAACCACGTTCCCTATCATTTTTTTCCCCAATTTTTAGAACCATCCTACAAAAAAAACCATACTTCTACCAACCCATTACATTAATACTGTAGTAAATAGATGCTGAAATGTAAATACATTTATGTAATATTTATATTTGAATAGTATCACTAGCATTTGGATGCCTTACACAAATGACGTCACGCAAGTTTTCCCCCTTTTCAACGCCTCATCTTCCCCTGTCACAATTTTATCACAACTTTTGAAACCCCATGCTTCCTAGAAAATGATGTCACAAACGTCGATACCCCCCCGCCCACCCTCCTTCGGCACTGATGAAGAGATATAATTGGGAAAAAGTTTTAATTTCCAGATTTTTTAGATCATAAAAAAAGGAACTCCGCCCATCACACCTTCCAATTAATCTCATCGTGTGACACATTAAGACAGCCTTAAGAATGCTATTATGGCAATTAATCGTAGGAGTTACCGGATCACTCATATGAGTCACAGGATGCGCTGATTGAGTGAACGAAACGAACGAAAATCAGCGTTGTTTAGTTGTAAGACTGACGTCATAATATGTGTTCACCGAGCATAACCAGGCCAAAAGGTTATCAAAGAAACTTAATTTTACGCCGCTATTTTTCCAACGATGCATCCTACACCTATAGTATCTCAAGCAGCCATATTTATAAAACGGATTTATAGTAGGGGAGTGACTAACGGTAGGGCAATAAATCCTTGTGACGCTACTTAAAGGCGCCTGTTCACCATTTCGATAGCATTGCCCATATTCTAAACACAGCATCCACGTTCCAGATTCTCCGTCATCTAATAGGCTGAAGTGGGTCACGTGATCTCGTTTTAGTTATGAAAATCGTGGCGCTGCTGCGAATAGTGTTGTTCCATTTTTAATTTACCGCTATTTTCTTCTCGAAGATTCTACGGTGCTGCATCCTGGAGTTTAAAAGGTGAACTTTAACGTGGAGTACGGAAACAACGGATATGTTCGGTGGGTGATTCTCGTCAGTATTGGAAAGGTAACAAGAATTTCATAAAGAAATACATAAAATGATTATGCAAAAAATCGCAACATTATTATTTTCATAGACGAAAGACAAAGGTCTCTCTATTGGGTGGTTCCGATAGGCGGGTTGTTATTGTCAGTTTCGTGTGCTTTTGTGTGGTTTTCTTGTTATTGTCAGTTAGGTTAGGTAAGTTGGGGTTTGCATTTCATACTGAGGTAGTTAACTGGTTGGGATTTGGCATTTCATACTGGGGCAGTTAATTGGTTGGTTGGTTTTTCTCCCCAACTGTATTTCAATAACTGCTTTATGTCTTACATGAAATAAAAATTATCACGCCAAGAGCCAAGTTTCCCCATATCAGCAATAAATGAACGAGAAACAGGTAAACGTAAATTCTGTATTATAACGCAGGCGGGGGTAGTCTGAGCAGGGACGGTAGAGGATCCAGCATCAGCTATGTCTACAGCCACGTATTGTTATGCCATTGGCTGGCCTTCTCGATGTTTCCGAACGGGAGTTTTCCCCCTTCTCTCACATTTTATTGGCGTTCGCTCCCCTCCTTAATGACGACAATTTATTTATCGGTTATATGCATAATGACGTGAATTATGGAGAAACAAACATTCCACGCACTCGCCGCCCACCAACCTTGTAAACACGCGCATATAAAGTGAATGACAAGATGGCGGACGGAGAGAGGCAAGGGTGAGGGAAGGAGGGGTTAGGTCTAACGGCTTGATTGTTTACACGAGCCTTTAATTCCGGTGGAAAGGACGACTAATCTATCGCCATTAACGCAGCTTAACCTAATTGCCAAATAAAAGCAACAACAGCAATAACAACAACGAAAGCGGCGGCAACGGCGAAGGCGTTCGTGATGGGATCGCGACGCCTCTCGTCATTTACGGGAACTAAATCGACAGGGCAGGGCTAAAGCGCTTCCAGGAAATCAACGTTGCTACATTAATTCATTAATTTCCTAAGAAAAAAACGTTATTGTTTATTTTCATTCTGTGTTAATTAATGATGTGCTTGTCACAATTGAGCTGCAATTTTTTTAAAAGGAAATTATTAAAGCAAATAAAAAAGGAATATTTATTTGGGGTTGATACTGGACAGAAAATGATTGTATCGAGTCCACTTTTACTACCAGTACGTACGTACCTACAGTTCAAACGTAGTTTTAAGTTTAATGCTCTTTCTAGATCTGCAGTCATATAACAGATTACACCATACACTTATACGATGATGGACACCCTCCAAATTAAAGCATTTCCTACTATAACCGTTCGCAGCATGCTTTTGGGCGAATTCTGTTTTCGTGGCGAAACTAGAATAAAACGGACTGAGCCGCCTTAAGGAATAAATTAAAGAAACACAGAGTATCTGGACACCCGCTAGTGTGTCGCACCAAATTTGGCAACAAACATCACATCAATTCAATTGTCGAGGTTGTAAACCAGTGGAACGCGACGCCATAGCGTCAGTGTCTTATATTCTGAAGTATAGTTGGGCACATTTCAGGTACTTAGAGAAAAATAATAATGCGGTCCAAAAGCTTAAATTGTGTTGAAATCGAGAGCAATGACCCACTTGACAAAAGTTAACTCGTGTAGGAATGCCAGCTAAGCTGCTTTCAGTATAAAATCTGACCCTCAATAACGTTGAAAATGTGTTACTACTAGTTACTAGCTAGCTACTAGTCCGCTCATCCCCATGTTAAATCCCACAGGGTAATTATTCATCGATACCGAGATAACGGAAAGGCTACCAGCTATGAAATTGGATGAATGGGTGCAGTACAATACGAACTGGGTACCTTTGATGGTTTGAAGCCTGGGGGCGTAGCGGGGATGGTGTGGGAGGGCACGTAAGTACGAAAAAATTGTTATAACCATTGTTAGTATTGTCGGCGTCGTCTCTTATTGGACGGCCAAAGTTCGGACAATGACAACGTGTATACTGACGTGCGTGCCTAGACACACACTAGTGTATCACGATAAGTGAACAACGTTGCCAAAAAAATTGTATTCACGTACATTTCACGAAAAATAAACCAACTGTAAAAACAATGCAAAATAAACAAAGCCAAAAGCTGGTAAAGAGGTCACCAAGTTAAGAGTGGTTTGGCCCTTCAAAGGAGAGATATCAACACACCAAAACTAACTAAATAAAACAAATTACAACAATATTAAAACCAAACCAAAAACCTATAAAGAGGTGCCAAAGTTGAGAATGGTTCGGCCTATAGGCAAAAGATAGTGGCAAAGTGTTGAAAACCAATTCCTTGTGGACGTGGCAATTTATTACAAATCTGCACGGTAGTGGAGGTGAGTAAATACACAATTAAAAAAAAAAGGAGTGATATCATATCAAAAACCAAATCTCATAAAAAGGGCTGCCAAGTTCCGAAGTTCGGCCCTTCAAAGAAGTGATATCAACACACCAAAACATTCGCCAACTTAATCGCACCGAATAATACTTTGGACGTTAAATGAAAACTTGAGCATTGCTACCGGAAGTAGCAATGTTCTAGTTTTCATTTAACCTTCGAACTATTAAACGGTGCGATTAACTCAATTGAAAATTCATCAATCTTTATTTCTAAGCTTATAAATTCAATAATCGACACTGAAAAATGGCCTAATGAACTGAAAATTCAAATTCTTAGGCCGATTTACAAAAAAGGTACAAAGATAAATTTAGACAATTACCGACCTATTGCACTTCTTTCTAACATTAATAAAATTATTGAAAAATTTTTCTTAAAAAATATTTTGAACTTTTTGAACAAGCACAATATTATTACAAGTAAGCAATATGGTTTTAAACAAAAGCGAAGCACTGAAGATGCATTAAAACACATTAACGAATTAATTTCTTCTTCCCTTAACAACGGCAAGTACATTAAAGCAGTGCTGATTGACTTACAGAAGGCTTTTGATACCATTGATCATCAAAAACTTTTAAATAAATGTCAAAATTATGGGCTTAGGGGTAAATGTTTTAACATCCTCAAGAGTTACCTGAATAACAGAAAGGCATGTACCAAAATTTGTAACAATACCAGTGATCCAAGTGATATTTGCTTCGGAGTACCTCAAGGCTCTGTCCTAGGACCTCTTTTATTCAGCATTTACATAAACGATATCACGAACTGCATAAAAACATGCAAAATAATACTTTTTGCTGATGATATTGTTTTGCTGTCCATCCAGTCCGATAAACTAATTATGGAATCTAACCTAAAAGAAGATTTTGATAATTTAAACTATTGGTTTTTGACTAACGATTTATTCATAAATGAAGACAAAACCTGTTCAATTGATATAAGTTCTACACACCGAAAATATTCAAGTACCGATTTATATATTCATACAGAAAACTGTCTAAATTATTCAAACTGTACTTTAACCTGTACCAAGGTGAAGCAAGTTACTGAAAGTAAGTATCTTGGACTTGGGGTCGACAATTTTTGGAAACATGTTCATCACATTAATCTTCTGATCACTAAACTTAGAAAAATGATTCCTTTCTTCTATAAAATTAAATCGCTATTGAATAATAAGAACAAACGAATCGTCTTTGATGCATTGGTTACCAGTCATCTTAGATATGGTATTGAAGTGTATGGTTTTGCTTCTTCAACCCTTATTGATCGGCTACAAAAGGTACAAAATAAAATTTTAAAGGTTCTTTTCAGAAAACATAACCACTACAAATCTACTAAAGAATAATACAAGGAACACAGAATTTTAAATGTAACTAAATTGAGGAACTATATTATTATACATAAAAATTACTTTTGCAACGATTTAAAAATTAAAGATGAATTTAAAATGGGTTTCCTTCGCGATAAAACATTAAGGTTCCATATTCCACTAATTAAAAATAATTATGGCTCAAAAACTAAAGATCATTATATTCCAACAATTTTCAATTTAATTCCATCAAAATTACTAAATTTAACTCAGTACACTTCAATCAAACACAAAATAAAAGAATGGCTAATTAACAACTAAGGTATAGTTTTATTTTTTAATTATTGTGTTTTTTTTTTTTTTCTGTGTCTGTGATTATTATTATTTTTATATTTTTTACCATACTGTGTGATTTAAATTTGTTGTATAGATTTTTCTTTATCTTGATTGCGAAATGGTCTAAATGTGTAGCCAAACAAGGACTTTTATAGACCTTCGGCAACACTCTTTGAATAAAGGTTATTATTATTAAAAAAAAAAAAAAAAAAAAAAAACTTGGCGAATGTTTTGGTGTGTTGATATCACTCCTTCGGAACTTGGCGGCCCCTTTTACCAATTTTTGGTTTTTAATATGATAAATAATTAACCACCGTAATCATCTAGACACACGCTAGTGTGTGGCCGCCAAGTTATAGTAGATCATCCCATTGTAGACATCCGATTGTTAAAAAGTGGATTGTTATTGCCGTGGATTGAGTAAGAATAAAATAATACACGTTATGGTTACGCAACAATACGAACATCCACGAGCTAACGGGGTTTTTGTTAATAACTCAGAAATAAAATGCTTCGCGTTTTGCTGTTTTAGTAACAGTGACCTTCGGGGGTTTCCGCATGATTAAATGTCAACGAAATCGTGAAAAGTTAAGGGGAAGGTGCAGGGATAAACAAAACAACTGAAGGGGATGCGCTCATTGAGTGAGAGAAGCAAACGAAATCAGCGATTGTTAGCCAGTGTGTGCAAAAATGGGATTGAAGCAACTTAAGTATGTGAAGAGTGGTCATACAATAAACTAAGCCGTGGCAATTTGGCTAATCTAACGGCTAATTGGCAATGGTAAATTTGAAAATTATTAATGTGAAAATTTATAGAAATAAAATTGCCCTAGATAAAAGGTGCAGATGAAGATAAGACAGCGTAACCTTATTTACGTTCACAGACCTATGAAAGTTGTGATATCCACCCAAAACCAAAACTGTTAGAAAAACCTGCCAAGTTTCCAAAAACGATCGGCCTTTGAAGGTAGTGATATCATTCAACCAAGGAAAAGCCGCCAAGGTCAATCCCATTAGCCAAGTTGATCGCACCAAGAATACTTTGGACGTTAAATGAAAACTTGAAGATTGTTACAGCGAGTAGCAATCTTCAAATTTTCATTCAACTTTCGAACTATTAGTCGGTGCGATTAACTTGGCTAATAGGATGCCTTTCCTTGGTTGAATGATATCACTTCCTTCAAAGGCGATCGTTTTTGGAAACTTGGCGGGTTTTTCTACTAGTTTGGGTTTTGGGTGGATTTATCTAGACACACGCTAGTGTGTCGCCGCCAAATAATAGTGAATCATCCCATTGTAGACTTCCGATTGTTAAAAAATTGATTGTTAATGATAAAAAGGCGGCTCACTAGCAGATATGTGTCTGTTAACTGTAAGCAACTAAAAGCTTATTTTGGCATGTTGAGGATAAATCCCAATGCGACGGAAATGTTTCAAATTGTGGAAAATGTAAAGGGAAGGATCAGAGAGTAAGAAAAACTAAAATTTAAAGGATGAGTGTCCACCAATCATAGAGAAAAAGATGCGTCAATAACGTTGTTTTTATGTAATAAATCTAGCTAAAATCTAGCTAATAAGATTTTTCCCATGTTATATCCCATAGACTTTTTGTTCATGGCTAGCGCAAAATTGAGACGTCCTACACATAGCTGAATTTTTGCACACGGATGCATGGTGACCTGAGCATGGTCCTTTTGTTGGTTTGGGCGTTGTAGGGGTCAGGACAAATGCGTGGGAGGGTTTTGAAATTCGCCACCAGGGAATTTAAATTTCGTTTCTTTTCCAAGTTGCAACCAAAGATTTCAAACCACAATGGCTTGAACAATCAACACTGGTCCTTAAATGATCGTAAAAGCTGAACTGTAACGAAGGACAAAATAAGGAAACATTAAAGTTGCCGTGGACTGCGTAAGAATAAGGAGATGCACGTTAGATGATGGTTACGCAACAATACGAGCATCCATGACTAAGCGTGGTTTTTGCGAATAACCCAAAAATAAAACGAAATAAAAAATAAAATGGTGTGTTTTATTTTTTAAAGGAGGGTAAACCCTTTAAAAATAAAATGCTTCGCGTTCTGCTGTTTTAGTAACGGGGGTTTCTACATGACTAAATGTGAAAGAAGAAAGCAAACGAAAAAATTCTCAATTTTGCTGATGTAACGGCTAATTATTTACAGACATGAAATGCATCCAAAAAGATAGGTAGAGCGAAATATAAGATGGTGCGCTGGCTTTTTGTATGTTCACAGTCCTAAGTTACATGTGCCTTTCAACTGCAAGCAACTAAAAGCGTAACTTTTCATGTCGAGAATAAATCCTAATGCTGCCGAAATCTTGAAAAAGTAAGGGGAAGGTACAAGGATAAACAAAACAACTAAAGGGTATGCGCTGAATGAGTGAGCGAAGCGAATGAATTCAGCGATTGTTAGCCAGTGTCTGCAAAAATGGGATTGAAGAAACGTAAGCATGTGAAGAATTACCGTACAATAAACTAAGCCATGTCAATTTGGCTAATTAAACGGCTAACTGGCAATTGTAAATTTGAAAATTATCAATGTGAAAATTTATAGATATACAATTTCTCCAGAAAAAAGGTACAGAAGAAGATAAGATGGTGTAACCTTTTGTACGTTCACAGTCCTATGAAAGTTGTGATATCCACCCAAAACCAAAGCTGGTAGAAAAACCCGCCAAGTTTCCAAAAACGATCGGCCTTTGAAGGTAGTGATATCATTCCACCAGAGAAAGACCGCCAAGCTTAATCGTATTAGCCCAAGTTAATCGCACCGAATAATACTTTGGACGTTAAATGAAAACTTGAAGATTGCTACCGCTAGTAGCAATCTTCTAGTTGTCATTTAACTTTCGAACTATATGTGCGATTAACATGGCTAATAGGATTAACCCTGGCGGCCTTTCCCTGGTGGAATGATATCACTACCTTCAAAGACCGATCGTTTTTGGAAACTTGGCGGGTTTTTCTACCGGTTTTGGTTTTGGGTGGATGTTACCGACTAGCTAGTAACTATTGCTAGCTAGCTAATTAGTTAGTAACTAGTAACGCTGGCCCCGTGTTAAATACCATAGACTCAATGCTCATGGCTAGCGCAAAATTGAGAAGGCCTACGCAGCTGAACTTTTTCACACGGATGCACGGTGATCTGAGCATGGGCTTTTTGCTGGTTTAGGGGTTGTAGGGGTCAGGACAAATGCGTGGGAGGGATTTGAAATTTGCCACCAGCAAATTTAAATTTCGTTTCTTTTCCAAGTTGCAACCGAAGATTTTAAGCAACAATGGCTTGAACATTCAACACTGGTCCTTAGATTTATTGTAAAAGCCTGGACGAACTAAAAACTGAATTTAACGAAGGACAAAATAAGCAAACATTAACGTTGCCGTGGATTGCGTAAGAATAAAGGGATGCGCGTTAGATGATGGTTACACAACGTTACGAGCATCCACTTGCTAACGGGGTTTTTGTTAATAACCAAAAAAATAAAATGCTTTGTATTCTACTGTTTTAGTTACAGCGACCTTCAGGGGTTTCTGCATGACTATATGTGAACGAAGAAGGCAAACGAAAAAAATTCTTTATTTGGCTGATGTAACGGCTAATTATTTATAGACATAAAATTCCTCAAAAAAAAAAGGTAGAGCGGAATATTAGACGGTGCGCTGATTTTTTGCACGTTTACAGTCCTAAGTTACATGTATCCATCAACTGCAAGCAACTAAAAGCATATATTATCATGTCGAGAATAAATCCTAAAGCTGCCGAAATCTTGAAAAGTAAGGGGAAGGTGCAGGAATAAATCAAACAACTAAAGGGCATACGCTGATGGAGTGAGCGAAGCGAATAAAATCAGTGATTGTTAGCCAGTATATGCAAAAATGGGATTGAAGAAACTTTAGCATGTGAAGAATGGTCGTACAATAAACTAAGCCGTGTCAATTTGGCTAAATTGGCAATGGTAAATTTGAAAATTATCAATGTGAAAATATAGAGCTATACAATTCCTTCAGAAAAAAGGTACTGATGAAGATAAGACGGTGTAACCTTATGTACGTTCACAGTCCTATGAATATCCACCTAAAACCAAAACTGGTGTAAAAACCCACAAAGTTTCCAAAAAAGATCGTCCTTTGAAGGTAGTGATATCATTCCACCAGGGAAAGGCCGACAAGGTTAATCCTATTAGCCAAGTTAATCGCACGGAATAATACTTTGGACGTTAAATGAAAACTTGAAGATTGCTACCCCGAGTACTGGGAGTACTGGGATCACTGCTTCGACCCCGTATTCGCCTTTTCTGAAAAGGAATGTGAGTGGGATTTTCTTTTTAATTGTATAGTATATTTGTCTTTTAAACAATCTTTAATGCTGGGTGACACGGCAGTTTTGCTATGTTTTTAATTTAACGGAAACCTGAAGACTGAATAGGGTTGATTCCGAAATGTTGTTTTGTCTGATTTGTGCACTTTTGGCTTTTTTAAATTTCATAATAATCTGGTTCTTCTTATTTGCAACAGAACTGTAAGCACTTAAAAAAAAAGTCTGAGAAGCAATATTTTCCATTTCTACATGACCGATACTGACGATCATCTCGTGGAGTTTTGAGATAAGCAAGCAAGGATAAGGAAACAATGCAATAAATCTAACTCAATAAATAAGGTAGGCCACGCATCCACGCTCATCACTGCAAACCTCAAACGTCGGAGAAAAGATTAGTAGGCAACGTGACACTGGATACGCAACGGCAGTCATTTTAATCCTTTTATTTCGAACAGCTCTCATGACTGCAAACCAGCGCTAAGTGCATCCTACAGTTGACTGACAAGAACAAAACGACTGCAACTGGGATATAGAACGCAAACTGCAATTGCATTTGCCAAGTTGCATTACGCTTATTAGCAATGAAGGCAAGCACCACTTGAGCAATCACAAAATTAAACCCACTCGCAAATAGTAAACCCCCTCAGGAACCACCTGTCGAGGTGCAAAACGTATTACATTCCTAACGAGGCAGGCAACAACCATTTTCTTGTCATTCTGCGACAACCAAATTGTTACGCCGCCATTTGCATATACGCAAATTTTCGTCCTCGTAATTTCGATTGTCACGAAGAGCTTTTTAATTTCTCTTTGTGTGACATTGACGGTAATGATGGGCTGACACATTCACGGAGCAGATCACTGACTCTGTTAGACCTGTAACCGTAACATTATTGCGCTCTATTCCCCGTGTTGCGTGACGAATAATTCGTTGTTGTGATCATGATGCCTGTCAGAAATTATGTCAAAGCTAAAATCGTTTAACTCTTTCAGTCCGAGAAAAGTCAGCTGAGTATTAGATACGTGCGCGCGATAACTTCATCTGTTAGGAGATCCCAAACTTTGCGGAAAAAAAAAACACAAACAGCTTAATTAGATTTCCACATTCTGCATTGCATAAGGAAAAAAAATCTTTAGCACCATCGTTTTACTATTAAACATTAGCGATTTACATTAACCCTGTAAAGCATAGGGTAGCGTATGTAAGGATTTAAGGTAGCCGAAGACTTGTGTATCCACGTTTACGTAATTAAATACAGACTAGAGGATGCCGTCCACATGCACGGCTGGTCTTAGAAGCACCCTTTACAACACTGGTGCGGTTTGGTTGCTCATGTGTACGTCCGTGTTTCGCCGAGTTAAGTTTCTTCAATCCATTTTTTTGCACACACTGGCAAACAAACGCTGATTTTCGTTTGCTTCGCTCATTCAATCAGCGCAGCCTGTGACTCAAATCACTAGATGCACCGTTTTAAAAGCTGGCACGCTCAAGCATCGTTGCACGAAACAATATTTCGCTGACTAATAATGTTGTATTGCTTGCTGAAGTCCGTTGTATAGATGGGTGGTGTTGGATGCATCGGTTTTACTTAACTCTTAAAAGACTAAAATTGCAGGGCCCGAACCTGCTTAATTGTATTTTTTATTGCCTACCCGAAATTTACATTACCTGTTTTATAGCAGTTTCTTCCCTTTTGAGCATTATTCCCCTAGAAATTTGAAAGTTGTCTTCCCTGCCGGGTTCGTACGGTACGGCGCATGCGTGGGCTAGGGCTCCTGCGCAGCGTCCTGTCGGCATCAGTTCCCCACCTTCCAGAATCTGGCTCATGGAGGGGAGGCTTGGGCGGGAATTAAGGTAATGTATATTTTCGGGTAGGCAATAAAAACTAAAATTAAGCAGGTTCGGGCCCTGCAATTTTAGTCTTTTTATAGCCGACGAAAATTCACATTACCTGTTTGATAGCAGACTTTGTCACTATAGGTGGAGGGCTAGGTTCAAGTCTCCCGCTGTACGAGCCGGCGCCCCAAGGAAAGTTAATTCCCGATGAAGACACATCTGTTTCCCCCAACCAATTTCACTGTGCCGACTGGGTCGAAGGGATAGCGACACTCGAGGACGAGTGGCTAGACAGAAGGTGAGATTGGGGAATGCGGAATGCTCAATATTATTAAAGTGGTTGTATACCACATGCAGATGTCTTAATATCAAAGGGGTACAAGGTATGTAATCAGACTCATATACAAGGATGCAAACGGCTTACTATGTGGGAAGAACGATGACTTGAGGCAGTTCACCAGGAGAATAGACACGATGCCAGGAACGGAACGTCAGGTTGAGGATGACGAGGTGAACGGGACGATAGTACTGTTCGTGACGGGCCCGGAACGTGGGCATAGGCTGGGTGGGTTACAAATACACTGTGTGAGGAGTTGCACATGTGGCTGTGATGAGTGTTGTGTTGTCTCTTCCTTTTTTTTTTTTGGTCGTTCCTCTCTCTAAGTACAGGTTGGAAGACTGGATTTCGATGAGTAATCGGAGGGAGGAATGAAGAACGCAAAGCGAGGAGCTATCTCCACTGTGCTCTAACGAGGGAGAGGACTGTTGAAGGGAACGCCTCGCTAGTTAAAAGGTAGGTGGAAATATAATTTGAAATGAAGCTTGAAGGTTGTTATGGGATCATTAGGAAACCAAGGGCTACCGCTTTGGCCTTGGCATGGCATGGGGAGCAAGGTAGATCACCAGAAGCAGTTGGCGTATGGGGGTTTATCCCGTGGAACACAGGCACGAAGGAAGGGGTATTATCAAATTGCCACACGGAGTAATTTGTAATGTGAGACAAGAGTGGTGACTGTGTAGTTTCTCGCCAGAGTGAGACTGGAGAATGTGGAGTCTAGACGGAAGGAGACGTATCCTGGACAGCAAGCGTGGTAGTAGTGTTTGCAGACTTAGGTGAAGTGAGTGTTGTAGTAGTTGACGGCTCAACTGTGCTGTGAGTAGGAAGCACTGCTGTGAAGGGTGTTGATGTAGGAACGATTGGTGAGTGAATGTCTTGTTGGTTGGAAATGGCAGGGAGATCAGTATCAGGAACGGTGGGTAATGTGGCGACAATGTGTAGATCGGCTAAGGGAGATGCGGAACGACGAGTGGTGGATGAGGGATTGTGCAAAGGGGATGGCAAAGGTGATGGTGTAACCGTGTGTTGTTCACGGACGGATGGGGAATGTTGTGGTGTTGATGAAGTCTGACATCCGGGGGAAGGAATGGCTGGAGATGTGGGCGCGTTATGAGGACGGCGTGTCCAGGAACGGGCACAATAATACGCTCGCCATGGAGGAGACGACGGGATGGGAGACCGCAGCAGAGCATAGTTTACTCTCATCGAGTAATAACGCCGGTTAACGACTTCTAGTTCATTGGTAAGGGTTTCGTTTGATGCACGCAGGACAGCATTTTCAGCACGAAGCGTGTCAGAAGCTGCAGCTGCCTGTCTGAGGGACGGGAGGTCAGTCAAAGCGGAACGTAGAGTCGCATATTCCATGACAAACTTGTCGGCAAAGGAAAGGACGAAATCTATGTTAAAATTAAGGTCTTCTGTTACCCTGGCGGAAAGGTGGATGCCTCTTGTTAGCGCCTCACGTAACACAGAAGCTGACGGGAACGTAACGATTCCTGGTGGGGACTCTGTCTGTTGTGTTGTAGCGTCAGAACGTGGAGGTGTAGCTGGCGACGTAGGACACTTGGAGGGAGCAGTCTTGCCGTTTGTGGAAGCAGGTGGAAAGGCCTTCTTTTTGGTCCTGTCAGGGGCAGTAATTGGACCACGGCGCATGGTTGGGGCCAGAGCAACGCAGGCGGTCTTGATTCTCACTGACTCAGTAGCTGGGACGGTGGATTTTGTAGCACCGGTAGCACCGGTTCCGGTAACTGCTGGGACAGCATTTGTCGATGGGAGCTTTGGTCTCTTCGGAGAACGAGGTAGAGGGACGCGAGCGGATGCTGGTCGTTTGAAAATTGACGGTTTCGGGTTAATCACAGTCGGTGGGGAACGTTGTTTTGGTGCATCCGTCTGAAGAGTGGAGGTGGCGGCAGCTCGTTGGTGGCGTGCTCGTTCAGCACGTTGCTTAGAGAGACGCTAACTCTTCTTAATGATAACCCACTAGGAGGGAGAAATCAAAACACAAGTGTGGCATTTCTTTGTTTCGCCATCACAAGACCGGTGAACCTGGCAGCTCGGATGAGGATCAAGATGGGACTTTTAGCTGGTACCTGCAAATCCTGGACACTTGCATGGGAGTGGCGAAGGTGCATTTGGTGTAGATACTGGCTGGAGAACGGAAAGTTCTTCCTGTTTAGGGAGCAATCCTTCAGATGACGAGGAGTCGTACATGGCATCGAAGTGGCTGACTGAGAGTGACAGTTGGCGGGGCGTGGGAAGTTTGAATACAGAGGGAGCGTTAGGCCCTCAGTTAGTGGCGCCTTCTGGTGAGTGCGGATAGCAGGAGGTATGGGACGCAGGTTCTCATGAAGGGGAACGCGAGACGAGGAGAGGAAGGGACTGGCAACAGCAGGCCGATCTGCGGAGCGTGGAAGGTGGTACGTGAAATATATCTGACGAGGGTTTGTGGTAGCCATGATCGGAGGAGTTTGTAGGTAGAGAAGGGTCAAAGCGACCTGTTCTTTGCGAATTGTCCAAATTACATGATACGTCTGTGTATGGTGGCGGTTGTTGGTGAGGAATGATGACGTGGAGGACGAAAGTCTTCGTGGATGGGATGCTAGTAGGAATGGGACGGTCGTCTGGCAGCTTTGTGAAGCAGGAACGGTACGGTGTGCCCTGAAGTGTAGAAATGTCCGAAAGATAAGTGGGATGTGGTGGACGTGTCTTCTTTTTCACATAAAATAGCAGGCAGTACTGCTGTGTTGGTGGTACCGTGGATGGGAGGTAGGAACGTGTCAGTCGTAGTGTCCTAGCTTGGTTTTGACGAACCGGCTGCAAAAGGCAAGGCATGGGAAGGAGACAGTAAAACTGCTGGTGGGGTGATGACATCCGTGCAAGATGGACGAGGAGAGCGTTCAGTTGATGGGACGGAGGAGGTCAAAGATGAGGGACGTCGGGGAACGATGCCTGGAATGGTGGTGACAGGACGGGAACTTAGAACTGGAGGAGAGCCAAGTGAGAAAGCTAGGACTGTGGAGCTGAGGACTGTATGGTGTACATCATAAGGGATGTCTTCAGCACAGACAAGGTCGATGTAGATAGCCTTGGGAGATGAGGTACCAGGAATCAAGTTGTGAGACGGGACGTCGGGATGACAGTCAGGGACGCAAAAGGAACGGTTGAAGGTTGGAAATGGAAAATGCCGTCGTAGTGATGTTGGGGAATGAAGGCTGGAGAGGAGGCAGCATGTGTCCCCAGGGGAACGGAAGTGACGGGTGATGGAAGGATAGGTGTGAGGAACGCCAAAGATGAAGCTGGGATTGCGATCGAACCAAACCTTTTAAAGGCACCCTATGGCTTTCCGCCGAAAAGTGAGAAAGGAGGGCAGGAAAGACTGCGGGCTGTGGTTGTCATGGTTGTTTGTAGAGGAAGGAACGAGCTACAGGGATGCGGCCGGAACATCGGGCTGGTGCTTGTGGTGCTTGGTAGAGTTGACAGGGAACGGTGAGTTCGAGCGAGCGTTGAGGAAGATTGGAATGAGGAACGTTCTGCATGGTCCCGTATTGTAGAGCTGGCGCAGGCTGGGATGACTGTGAAATGAATGCAGTCGAGTTTTGGTCGGGTTATGTGACAGTCCCAACGCATTGTAGGAGGCGAGGGATGCCAAAGGAACGGTGAGTGGACGTGAAGAGCCCAAATCGGGCAAGGAAGCATCATTCGTGGCGGAGTAGATCGGAAGGCTTTGTGGCGTCGGTGAGAGACAGGCAGAAGGTGGAACAGTTGAGCGTTGGAAGGGAACGCAAGGCTCGAAATGGAGCGTAGTGCTGAGTGTAAGGGATCCCGGAAGGGAAGCCGAATGTGGAAGAGATCCAAGGGAAGGGCCGTTGAACATGGTGGACCCAGAACGGGCGAGGATGGGCTGTTCGTAGCAGGAAAAGTTTCCATGGACGGCGAGCCGCCACTGGAAGCGGAACGGCTGCCAACGAGGCAGGAACGGAGGTATCTTCCATCCGCAGGACGGCGGTATGCGGAATGAAATGAGGAATGGGATTGCAGAACGTCGAATGGGGATGCTCAAGGGACGACCACGCATGGCGATCGCCCTAGGAGAAATGATGCCGACAGGACGCTGCGCAGGAGCTTTATAATCTGGCCCTAGTCCGCACATGCGCCGTACCGTACGAGCCTGGCAGGGAAGACAACTTTCAAACTTCGAGGGGAATAATGCTCAAAAGGGGAGAAAACTGCTATAAAACAGGTAATATGTATACCTGTCGGCTATAAAAAGTAATGTTTAAAAGTCGTAGTCTTGATTTATACGATATTATGGAGTTACAAACCTATTTAGAGCTAATTTGGCTTTCAATCCTGTTAATTTATGGAATTCATATGGTTGTTTCGGAACTGGTATGACTTGGGCGTGGAGAGATTTTTTTCTAAGCTAGGGTCAGGGACGACGCTAACGGGGGCGAGGGGGAGACGATTGCCCCCTGAATTTTTGGCCGCCCTTCTGGCGCGGGGCGGGCCCCACCCATCAGATCAAAATCAAACGTATAAACGAAGAAAATTCTGGTTACTTATTACGTTAGTTTTCACAGCAACACGAGAGGTCACATCAATGGGGCCTAGTTGTTACTGTGAGTGTTGTAAAATCAGAATCTTTTTTCAGCTAGGAATAAAAATACTCCAAAAATGGGGTAGGGATAGTAAAACGTTCGGTGTGAGAGAATTACAAAAGTGTTATTTTTTAAAATTTGTTTGGAGGGAGGGGGAACCGCAAAAGCAAAGAATTTTTAGATAAAATTGCTTAAATTGCCACTGGCTAAAATTGCTGCCCCACTGCCGCCTTCCCAGTAAAGTGATTCTAGCGTCGTCCCTGGTTAGGTTCTCCGATGTTATACTAGCAAACCTTCGATTTGCGATGAATGAGGGAGGAGGCCTTAGTAAACAGAGTCTGACCGAAAGTCAGACCTACTTTCTCTACTTATTTCGTTCACCTGATTCGAGTTTTGTCATGCAACCACGGTTTCCCGGGAAAGGGGAGGGGGGGGGGGGAAACTAAAGCCCTTATACTTTTACGGAACGCAACTAAAGTTGAGCACAGTCAAACGCGATAGCTCACGTTTCGTTGTTATCGACGACTTGAGTTCTTCGTTCCTCCCTTGTTCCTCTTTCCCACATCTTCACCCCCCCCCCATAAACCTAACAAGGACCCCCTTCAAATACCCCCGTTTCCCCCCCCCCCCTCCCCTATTGCTATCCCGGTAGCCAGTGACAAGTTATCAGCGTCATTTGGCGCCTCTTGGTCCTCTTGTCAAACCCCTTGCCTTTCAACATTCACTCCCAATCTGATTACATTTTCCGTCGCACGGCAGCGTTGTTTGTTTCGTCGATGGCGGAAGGACATTCAAGAGGATGAGGCGTTTGTTCCACTCTTCGTCGACCGACGGGACGTGACTGTGGAAGAATTCACAGCCGAACAAAGGTCGAAATCGAAAGAGTTAAAAAGAATGGAACGGGGCAAAAAAAAAAAGGTTACGTTTAGATAGCACTACCGGAATCCAAGCCGCGTTTTGTTCCTAATGTTGTGAGTAGAAAAATTTCCAAAGAAAATTTCAGAAATTTTTCCAGAAAAGTTGGAGAAATTCCCGCCTGCCTGGAAGCGGAAGCGGAAGCTTTTCCTTGTTATGAGTCGATTTATATAATGATTTCACGTCATTCTCCCATGTTAAAGCTAAAGTGTCCGTTGCACATTTGGCTTGCCGTCCTATATTAGAAAATACGGACAAAGCTGCTGATAGATAGCTGCGGACAAACCAATTTAAAAAAAAAAGACTTGCACTGAATGAGCGAGCGAAGCGAGAGAGATTCAGCGCCTTTTGCAACGAGTGCAGATAACCAGCTCGGTATGTCAAAGTATCACGAATTAGAAAACAAAAGCGAGCTCGTTTGATGTTTAAGGTAAGGTTTAACTGATCCGAAGTTAAAACAGCAAAGTAACACAAATAAACTTTCCTGTAAGGTTTCACATACCGCAGTGTTCCTGTACTGTTTAGTCCACGTGAAACCTTAGTGCTGTATTCAACCATTAGACACGTAAATAAAATCAAAACCATATCCCAACTTTCAAAATTTTTGTAATAATTATATAGTATATAATACAGGCTACATACTCGCCTAATTTCGGGGCTAAATTTTTCATCATCATTCTAGCACGGTGGTCTCTTTTCCGTTCATCCTATTGATACATACACCAGTTTTTAAGATTTCATATTCAAGACTTCAAGACTGGTATTTCATTTTTATTTTCAACGATATTTCCAGGATTTCAAGGGGTCCCACGAACCCTGAACTAGTTAATCTGTAGTTCTGTACTAAGCAAACTAAAAGTATGGTTTTTACGATTTTTCAGCGATATCCCTTAGCCAAGTAGAATGAACCAATCAGACATATAATGTTCTAAAGTAAAAACTGTAAAAACATGTGAATACAGCAGTAAGGTTTCACGTGGACTAAACAGTACATGAACACAGCGGTATGTGAAACCTTACAAAAAAGTTTATTTGTGTTCCTTTGCTGTTTTGACTTCGGATCAGTTAAACCTTACCTGAAACATCAAACGAGCTCGTTTTTGTTTTCTAATTAGGTAAGGTTTGACCTCAGTCTCCCATGTTAAAGCTGAAATTTTGATGCCTAATTTCTCCGGCGTCTTTCAACATTTTCTACTGAATGTCGGTGTGTGAGCTTTGAGGGACTTGCCCAACACGTGTACCCTACTTTTTTAAAATTCCGATGTGTCTCATCGGAGATCTGGACTTAAGCTGGAATCGTGATTTTTATATTTGGCTTCTTGTTCTTGTACTTGGCACGACACTTTTCTACTACGCTCTCTACAGTCATAGCCAAAATCTAAAACTTCAAAGGGTTCAAAGGGTTTAACGAGCGTTAACCACTCCTGGTCTAAAACTTTTCATGCCCAAACAAAGGAAGAATAATGTAAGGCTAAACACTCGACTATTTTTGGCTAAATCTTTTCATTGTTCTTCAGCCACATTCCGTTTACCACCCTACTGATGATACATATATAATTTTTTCAAGATTTTGAGGCACTATTCCAGGCGTGGAATTTCGTTATTACTTTCCAGGATATTTCCAGGTTTTCCAGGACTCGCACGAACCCTGAATTACCTGTACAGCTGTGCTAAGAACACTAACACGATCAGTTTTTAAACATTTTCCAGCGATGTCGTTTAACCGATAGAATGCACCGATGATTCATCAGCTAGTGAATCGTGAGCAAAAGTAAAAATGGTAAAAACATTTGAGTACAGCAGTAAGGTTTCACGTGACTAAACCGTACAGCAACACTGCAGTATTTGAAACCTTACAGGAAAGTTTATTTGTTTTCCTCGGCTGTTTAGATTTCGGATCAGTTAAACCTTACCTTAAGAATCAAACGAGTTCGTTTTTGTTTTCTAATTAGTACAACAGCTGTTACCGTACTTTATTAGCTGATTTGCCTTCTTATAAGCCTTGATATCAAACTTATTAAGTTACATAAAAGTTTGCAACAAGTCTTCAATTTTTCCCTGTTTTTCCACTATTTTCCAGAAATTTTACGAAACCTTTCCGAAAATTTTTCCATAAACTATTTTTTTTCCCGATTTGCAACACCAATTCGTTCCTAAAATTAAATGATAACTATTGGTTTGTAAGTACCAGCACTAGTATTAGAAATAGCTCACAAATTGCATGAACCCAAAACACAGCGATTTCTGGTTTGGTGGTTCACAACGTTAAATGTTTCAACTAAACGCCTTAAAGCTTCGAGATTAATGTTGTTTAAAATTGCTTATTCCATAGGTAGGATTAAAAGTTAGGCACATGAAGGTAAATTACACCCGACTTTTGATGTTTTCAAATGAAGATTTTTAAAATTAAAAGTAGTAAAATTTAAATTTTGTTTAAAATCAGTGTGCTGTTAAGTTTGCGTAAGATTTGCGTCGGTACGGTACCAGGCACAATGCTGCGTTCAAGCAAAACTTTTCTTATTAGAAGCTACGTTATTAAACAACTTCGAAATCAAGAGACCAGAATATGAAAACTATACCAAAAGAGATCCCGTTTCACCACCTAAAGGTGAGTGAAGACGTGCAGGGAAGCCAAGGAGAAAAGGCACACTTCAGATCGTGTTAGTTGCGAAAAGTCACTTGACACGACCTGGAGTGGGCTCTTCTTTCCTTGGCTTCCCTGCACGACTTCACACCTTTCTCGTTTTTATCTTAGCCCTACTGTTGAGCCACTACTGACGCCGTGTCAGTATGGCTCAGCGGTATAGGACTTATGCTTTTGGTCTGACAGGTCGTGGGTTCGATTTCCCCGCTCAGGCAGTGTGACATATAAATCCAAAAGGCAATGTAAAATGTTTGCATCCGTTTTTATTTAACCTGTGTAGCAATGTGATGCATGACGATTTCGATATTGCGGATCTATGATCAAGTATTTAATTTGTAAACATGATTTTCTTAAAGGGCAATTACATCCAGTTTGACATGCATGTTTGACTTTTGGATCACTTACATAACGAAACACAACAATTGCGGTAAGAATACGTTTACGTACGTCCGATATAACGATTTAATTACTGCATCACCAAGACGCGACACGGAGGTCGCCATTGTTTTGCTGGAACGCACAGAAATTAATGCCGACTGACGGATCCCTTCGATTTCGACTCACAGCCGATTGAGATAGCTGTATTGACTGTGAGGAGCTCAAGCGTCTGACGGCCTTAGCTGGCAGGCAGTGTAGTGGCCAGCTAAGGCCGTCAGAAGCTTGAGCTCCTCACAGTAAATACAGCTATCTCAATCGGCTGCGAGTCGAAATCGAAAAGTGACATTCGTCGGCATTAATTTCTGAGCGTTCCAGCAAAACAATGGCGACTTCCGTGTCGTGTTTTGGTGATGCAGTAATTAAATTGTTATATCGGACGTAAGTAACATATTCTTACAGCAATTCTCGTGTTTAGTTAGTGATCCAAAAGTCCAACATGCATGTCAAAATGGATGTAATTGCCCTTTAATAAATTAATGTATACTTGAAACTTAAAGTGGCACTATCACCAATTCAGAGTTTGCAGAATCTGTCAACAGCTAGCGCTGTCTAGTGCTATTTAGCACTTGCTTGCATCAAGCGGAGGAATACATAATGTCATTTCTTTTAACGAAGCCAACAGCCTCCTTAATTAGTGGGTGAAAATTTGGAAAAGCGTCCTCGTGCACCTTGGCGCAATCTGTAAACGTTAACAATATCACTGCCGCTAGATGGCGCCACGGTATTTTCGTACGATTTCGAGCGGTGATAGCGCCACTTTAAATCCATTTAATCTTGAGTCTTGACATGTTCAATAATAAAATACGCGTACGCACGACAATCTCAACTTATGAACTGTAACACTGCCAGGACCCAAAGCCAACGAAATAACCAAAGAACATTTTCCCACATACGAAGGCGTAATTTACTAACGTGCAAGATGTACACAATTTAAGAAATGGAAGGAATCTGGGTGTGAGCAGTGCCAACTAAGAACAACCGCAAAGGCAAAGAAAAAACACAGCAGCAACCTGAAAAAAAAAGGAGATACGGAGTAGGCGGCACTTCTCTAAATGATGACTGATTTCCACTTGTTTGGTTTGAAGTCGTCTCGAATGTTTTGATGCAATCAGGAAATGCGGGTTTAAAGCTTCCACTTGGCGTAATTACGTGCACCCGATTTGTAGCATAGCGTTACACGAAGGGCGTTGTTAGATCTATTGTTACGCGTGTGCCTTCTGAGAAAGGGGTTAGGTTGGAGCGCTGCAATCGGCAACCACAAACGGCCTAATTCAAACCGGATGCGGAAGGCGAGTAGAAAATACACGGGCTCCTCTTAGAACTGTTGTTCGAGACGCATAAACAGGATGAACTGGGACAAGGGAGTTCAAAAAATCCCAGGTAGGTTGAACAACTTAAGAACGGATGAAGTATAGAAACTTGTAACTTTGTGGACGTAGGATGGATTGAGGATCTAGCTTTGGCTTAAGAAGCGTCGCAGCACCTCCCTTCCCCGCGGATTTAGGCGGGGCGGGGGAGGAGGGGGGGGGGGGGGGACGCAGAGGCACAACTAAGGAATTTTAAATTGGCAGAAGGGCGGTCGAGCTGCACGTTCAGTTTAAAAACCTCTCAACGAATAGAGAAAATGGCGCAAAGAAAAAATCGTCAAAAGTTCGAAATAACACTGCTATTATGGCCACGTCGACAGAGTTCATCTCAAAATGAGCTATCGGCTTTATTCATTCATTCAGGAAATTGCAAATCGACTAATGATTGTGTTAAAACTTGCACATCTGTAAAAAATGTCAATAACGCTTAATATTTAGGGCTACATATCGATTCGGTATGGAAACATAAACATCATGTATCAGGACTGGTCAAAGGCAGATGATGCCGGTACTTTATAATATTAAACCATTCTTACATAACAAAAATAAGTTAATATTTTAGTTATGAGTCATCTAAGGTATGGAATTGAAACTTACTGTTTTGCTCCTGCTTACATTTTAACAGCCTCCAGAAGACAAAACAAATTTGTAAAAATGTTTCTTGGAAATCGTAATATCTATAAATCTACCATAAACCTGGTTAAAGAAAATATAATATTGAATGTCACCAGTTTACGGGACTACACAATTATTCTTAATAATTATTTTAACTATGAACACCGAATAGAAGATAAACTAAAAATGAAATACTTACGGGGATTCTACTGTAAGCTATAAAGTTCCAATGATTAAAAATAACAATGGCCTCATGTGTAAAGAACACTACATACCAACAATTTTTAACAAACTTCCACCTGATTTATGAAACTTAACAAGCTTTAGCAAAATTAAGTATTTTATAAAGAAATGGTTTACCGATAATTAATTTGTAAATGATACGTAATCGTATCTATGGGCTTTACTGAGAAATTATACAGCTTTTGTTCAGTAAATTTGTATAGTAAATCTATGCAATGGATTGTTACTTTTGTTTTAATTTTTGTTTTGCTTTACTGAACTAATGCAGTGTTGCGGTTACGGCTGTGTGTGTATTGAAATATCGTGTGTATTGTTAATTGTTTTAGGTTAAGATAGAAATGTAAGTATGAATGTACCCATACAAGTACTTTTTGTACTTCAGGTTGCAAATTGAAAATAAATTATTATATTATATATTAAAAAAAAGAAAATGTTTACTTCAGGAAAACAACATGATGAAACATGAGATTCATTTTCAAAAACAGAAAAACTTTACTGCTGAGAGACCACATCTGTTCATAGTGGCTTGAATGCTCGGGTTGCAGAGTGCTATTTCGAACTAAGAGTTGCCATTTTTTATGGGGACAAGGTGGTGATATTTTCTTTTCAATCAACATTTTTCTGTACTCGCTAAGAGCTTCAATATGAAGTACAGTCGAATATCGTTCCCATTTGGAATTTTTGAATTGCACTCTTTGGGTCCCAAAGAGACTGATGCATGCCTCTTATGCCAAAAGGTAGATCCCCCAACCCGACGTACGTCCAAAAAAGGCAAAAGTTTCAATTCTCATCCGTTCTAAAGTTATTCGGCTGATTTGGGACTTTTTGAACACCCTGTATATAATCCTTAATAAGACAATAACAACACAATCCTAATAAGATGTCCGACAAGTAAGCGTTTCAAGTTGATTCAGGGTTGCTTTTGTTTTCATTTAAGTCTGTAGCCTAGATGTCTAACAAGCAAGCCTTCCAAGTTGATTCGGGGGTTGCTTTTGTTTTCATTTAAGTCTGTA
>JAHWFP010269355.1:0-12152 GCA_023313725.1 Lithobius niger
CTGCAACACAAGGTCATTAAGGTTTTGATGCTAGTAACACAAACATAATCAGAAAGCAGGGCAAGTGTCGTTAGCATAAACAGCAGTAGGCTATTAGGCCTATGTCAGCTTGCAACGGATTCGGCAACGGCTGAATAAACTGTAGACTGTACTTTGCTGTAAGGTTGGATGTAGCTTAGCCTCCTTGTGTTGTTTATGCTATTTCGCATTTGGATGCATTACGTCAGCTGTGGACGGAATGGCTTATTCTTCAAGAGGCCGGGTGTACAGTGTTTTTCTCAAATTAATTTTACAGACCTGTAAATCGTGAAGCAAAAACGAATGCTCGAATAGATAAATGGGTAGCCTGTTGGCAAAAATCGCCTTTTAGATGGGATTTCGCGGCCAGTTAAAAAACAAACTTGCAGAGGTTAGGGTTGATCAGTAACATCAATTAGTGTGAAAGTTTACAACAAACTTTGCCGAACCAATATTAAGGTTAAGTAGGACCTCGGCAATGCTTTTACATATGCATCATAAGCGGCAAAAGAGCTAAAATTCAGTCACCATCGCCAGCTGGTTAGTGGTCAGTGTACTAAATTTGAATGCATACTCTCAACCGGCTCAAATTTTGTACCGTACTGGATGTTTTAGAATCAGAAAGAAGTTCAGTAGAAGAAAACCCGAGATTCGAACCTGTAAACCGCCGACCACGGTACAGTCCGAAATATTGTCCAGAATAGTTCCCATAGCTGGTAGTGCTATCTCTTGTCACTGACCTGCCACCACCAGGGAATTAATTTCACAAAGCTAGAGCGTATTGGAGTCCCACTTGGACCAATCCGTGGTACCAAGAATTCTTGGTGGTACTAACACAGCGCTTACACAAGTACCCGACTAATTCATGTAGTAGCCATAGTAAAGGTCCTGGTTCAATTCCCCTATAAGCTACAATTTTTTCAGCGCTTTTTTTAATGGCTCCGTACATCTTTACGAGTAGCGTGGAAGTTCTAACGTCGACGGCAGCTTCGAACAGCACTCAAGTTATCTTTCAAGTTATTATTCTTTTATATAGGCTATGTAATAATTCTTGGTAATATAAAAATTTAGTCGTACATGTAAGACTACACTGAACGAGTCTCAGGCATTACAGTACTATAACCTAAAGCTATTTTATTCTATAGAAGGGCCGACATTTACATGCCATAATTTAGAAGCCAAGCATTTGTTTTGTTTTCAAATTGAATAACCGGCACCAATTTCAAACGTGAATTTAAATGAGCGAAGATCGGCCTTGACTCGAGTGATGAGGGTCGACAATCACAAATTAAAATTACTAGGCTATGTTAACATTACTTGTAACCCCCAGTGAGAAAACACATCACTGCTTAACGAACACCGCCAATTAAAGTATACCTTTCAAAACCAACCAAGTTATATCTCTGGAACACAAACACAGCATCAATAAATACACATCGTATCACTTCACAGGTGCAGACGTCGGTCTGGATTCTAATCTAAACAAACCGTTTTGTAAACCTCCAATCAAAGAGGCATTTTCTACATTACATCGTACCACAGCAAAAATCACACTCCATTTCTCAACTTAAAAAATATGGATCCAATTTTTTGTTTAAATATTATCTTACCGTAACCCCACGATAAACAGTTAGTACACACACACAGACACTGGGCAGCAGACGGCGAGTCGCCGATCCGTTTTAATTCAACAACGCCTGGTCGCTCACTCGTCGAGGGGGTCTCTCGCCACCACCTCCTCCCCACACCACTTGGGGTCTAGGCCTAGGCCCGATCCAACACGTTCTCAAAGAAAACTGCCCACGAATCCACACTTTAACGTCATGTAGCTGTTCTTTTCACTTTCCAGTCGTTGTTAACGGCGACTTAGGTGGTCGCGTTCATGTCCTTCCAGAAATTATGCTCCTTTGATCGAGCCCAAAGCTGCTGCAGCGTGCTTCTAACATCTTTGAAGCAATGGATACGTGCAAGGTGCACCATCGCCAGGCAAAACATATCGTCATGATTTTCGAAGTGGAGGCGTTAGGTTGACTGGATCTGAGTGAGCAGCTTTCAGTTTATCGCCAGTCTCCGGCAAGGGTCCTTGCCCTATTAATACTTTTGTTATGTTTGTCATTTATGCCCGGCTATAACTTCATGGTCAAATTCAGAAGCAAGCGACGAATAACTAGCCGAAATAAAAAGCCCACGGGAATAACACAGTTGCTTTTTTCTATGGCGTTTGGGTTATTAGTTTCTTCGTTAGCTCCATACCCCCAAACGCCCGGAAATGGGTGATGAGCGGCGTGGGTGTGGTTAGGCAAATGCCCAACAACAACTTTTTATTTCGTTGCGTGTGTCACATTGTTTCAAGTTGTTATGGTTGTGATGTCACACAACTCTTCAATTGTTGTTGCTGTTGTTCTCGGCTTTGGGCCATGGCTCCGAATAAACAAATCAAATCAAAGCAACGTTCACAACGGAATTCAAGGCAATAAGCAACTTTAACATTGCCAACAGATAGTAAGTGAGATACACGCTACGAATCAAACATTATTAGTAAACAAACACGAATTCGTTTGATGTTTAAGGTATGGTTTACCTGACCTGAAGTTAAAATAGCAAAGGAACACAAGTAAACTTTCCTGCAAGGTTTTAGAAACTGCAGTGTTGCTGTACTGTTTAGTCCACGTGAAACCTTACTGCTGTAGTGAAATGTTTTTACCATTTGTACTTTTGCACACGGTAGCTCAGCTAATGATTGGTGCAAACAACCTTCACGAATGTGAATTATGTGGCGCTCGCCATTTGGCCTGTAGATATTACTCGCCATGTAGAAAAATAGTTTTACCAGGTGTCTAATCTAACTCTCCAATTAGATAAAGAGGCTAGTTGCAATATTAAATGCTTGGTTGGACAGTCATTGTAATTCTGGTGAATACATTTCATTTCAATTTAATTTCATGATGAAAAAGCTTGTTTCTAGCTAGTACGGTTCCCGAGATCTGACAATTTCAGCATCAGGATTTGTTAATCAGTTGCCGTTATGGCCAAGTAGGGCTAAAAATCAAGTCGCCAACTGCTGAATTTCCCTGGCCATTTGGCGAGTGGCGAACGACATTGGTGAAGGTGCATTCTACTTGGCTAAACGACTTCGGTGTAAAATGTTTAAAAACTAATGGACAAGAACAAGAACAAACAACCCCCAATGCTGAATCCCCACAACACCGAAAACACTCCAGAATGAAATTTTCAGAAGCAGTATTTCGGGCCCTGCAAATGTGCGCCCTTTTGTTGTAAAAGATGATACCGATTAATTATTACTCACAGGGCCATATTTATAGGGGGGGGGGGGGGCAAAGGGGGCAATTGCACCGGGCCCCCCGGATAAAGGAGCCCCCCTTTACACAAAAAAATATAATAAGTAAAATACTAAAATTACTGTACTTTATTGAACAAAAAATGGAAAATTGTGTGAACCGCACCACTGAAGGCAGTAAGACTTATGAAGAAGTTAAAAGTTGTCAAATATGCTGTCAGAGTAGGGATGTCTCATGAAATTTTGTTTCTATGAAATTCCTCTTTTAAGAATAGGGTTTTAGGCTGCTTGCGTATTGCAGGGTAGCCATAGCCTCAGTCAGCCTAACAGAAAGACACGTCTTCACCCTGTATAGGGTGGAGTAAAAATTATCTTGCGGTGCGCATAAGGACTTATTTTTTTGCCCATCTTGTACCGGTACACACTTGTGTCGTCCGGGACTCAGGAGGTTATGCCTAACGTACAGCCGCTGACGCGATTGCCTTGCTACTTGCTGGGCATAAAGGTAAGTCCCATAAGTAACTTTATGTAAATTTAGTAAATTTTGTTTTTTGCTGTGTATGTTAATTTCTGAGTTCAAGGGGCTTATCAAATCCCTGAAGTCCCCCCCCCCCCCCCCCGCACGGTCTAATACGGCCCTGATTACTCAAATGATTCCGCTTATCAGAATGAGTTGGTTGTACCTTGAAGGGCTTAAAGAAAGTGGTAAAAATGTTAGGATGGATTAAGTTTCAGGGTAAAACGGGAGGGGGGGGGGGGTAGAGATGAAGGGAGACAACTGCGAAACAAAATCGTAGATATATTCAAAGACGGTCATTATCGAGTCGGCGAAGACCATAAAACAAAAAAATGGAGCTAAGTAATAGTAGAATGTTATTAGAGTGTGGAGAACGGGAAAGGAGATTTGATTTGATTTGATTTTTATTGAGCCTATGAAAGCGGCCTCCAAGCCATTCGCTCAGTGTACAAGTACTTACAGGGAGAATTGAATTGAATTTATTTACTTGAGTTCTACATACCTGAGAGTCATGCACTCAAAACCTTACAGGGAGAGGATGCGGTAGTAACAATTCCAGACCAACAATAACGAAGCCCTACGTCAAAAACAAGAGCGGCGGTCAACGAACGAACTTAGTTCGGAGCTATCACTAGAAATCAACAAGTGAAGAAACACAAGAGAATCAACACTGGAAACAGCTAAGGATGACAAGTGAGCAGCAGTTATGACGTACAAATTCATGTAGTCATCACGAGTCCAGGAACTGAACCCGGGTCTTTTTTAACTAGACCACCATGCTAACTCGAAACTACCAAGATAGTCTAAGAACGAAAGACGGACGTGGCTGAAGATCGCTGGTTACTTTTCGTACGATTTAACGTCATTGCGATTAACTTGGCTAATAGGATTAACCTTGGCGGCCTTTCCCTGGTTGAATGATATCACTACTTTGAAAGGCCGACCCTTTTTGTAAACTTGGTGGCTTCTCTTACCAGTTTTGGTTTTGGGTGGATATCACGACTGGATGCCTGAGCTTCAGGAAGCGGTACAGGTGCAATGCAGTTTATTGACTCAGTTGGTGGGGGGTGGGGGGGGGTGAGGTGTGGCTCGTGCCCCTTCTCACCTTCCTTTTACCTGGGTTCCTTTTCAGAAGGTAAGGCCGTGAGAAAACCGTGGAACAGTTTGGTCTTCGTTTTCAAGTGTTCTTCCCCCCCCCCCCCCCAACTCCCCGGGCACCCTTATTTTGCGTTTTTTGAAAGTCCGTGCGCAGAGAACGTTCGAGGCGCTGGTCTGGACGTGTGTTCGCTATCTCGTCAGGCACTTGAGAAACGAATTAAAATTAAAATTATCCGTGGTTGTCGTGAAATATCTTACTGGCTTATTATTTTATTGATAAAATTTCCCCCACGAAATGTGAAAATCAAGCAATGCAGTTTATTGACTCAGTGGGTAATGCAGCGTCATGCTGAAAATATACTTTCACCGAAAAAATTTGCAAATCACCGTTACACAACCGTCTTGCCATAGTCGATCACCAAACCCACTCCTTCCTTATCCGACTTCCTTCTTGAAGTTGCAAATTGTAATGGCGTAACGGTATCAGTAGGAAATTCATTCTGAATTTAAAAAAAACTAATACAAGGAAGTCGGAAACCAAAATCGTACACTAAACTAACGTATCCACCTTTACGGACCTACGTCTCATTTGAATGACTTGACCAGGAATCATTGTGACAACTCAGAATTTCCCTAGGTCACTGACATATCGCCAATTGGCGAGTGGCCGTATTGATAGACAGTATGTCAGTAATCTGGCTAAATACTGTTGTTTCACGTGCACCCAGCGTTAGCCATAGCGCCAGAGGGAGAGAGGGACAATCTTGCTAGGTAAATCCCATCGGAAATTCCAAGGATCTTTTACATGCCACAATCGATATGAACAAGAGGGCTACACTCTTCCCGAAAATGCCAGGGGGTGGCTAAGGACGGACTTGAGCCCGGGATCTCTGGCACATGAGACGGTCGTGCTAACCATCAGGCCACCATGTTCCACATGTCATTCGAATGGAATATGAATGCATAAAGGTGGTTTCCTATATTACGTTACTTATAGCGTATGATTTTCACTATTGGCTGGTTCCCGCGACTAACTTTTATGTTATTTACAGCAATTTGTGTCTGTTTAGGTACAACACGTACGCTGAAGGTATAGCTCGAAAGTAATGTTGCCCCCGATACCGTCTGCCGCACCCCAGTAAGAAAAAATTGGGGGAAAAATACACAACGAGGAATTATTAGTCTTCAATCAACACAAATCTGGAACCTAAAATAATAGCACGTGGGTACAGAAATTTCGCTTTATTACCTGTTTTTTTTTTAATTATTAAAATCATATCAAAAACCAAAACTGGTAAAAGGGGCCGCCAAGTTCCGAATGGTTCGCTCCTTCAAAGGAGTGATATCAACACACCAAAACGTTCCCCAACTTAATCGCACCGAATAATACTTTGGACGTTAAATGAAAACTTAGTAGCAGACCAGTAGCAAAGTAGCAATGTTCTAGTTTTCATTTAACCTTCGAACTATTAAGCGGTGCGATTAACTTGGCGAAGATTTTGGTGTGTTGATATCACTCCTTTGAAGGGCCGAACCATTCGGAACTTGGCGGCCCCTTTTACCAGTTTTGGTTTTTGATATGATATCAGTCCTTTTTTTTTTAAATTGTGTACATTAGACTCAACGTCACTACCGTGCAAATGTGTAATAAAGTGGCACGTCAACAAGAAATTGGTTTTCAACACTTTGCTACTACTTTTTGCCTAGAGGCCGAACCATTCTCAACTTAGTCACCTCTTTATAGGTTTTTAGTTTGGTTTTAATTTTGTTGTAATTTGCTTTATTTCGTTAGTTTTGGAGTGTTGATATCACTTCTTTGAAGGCCCGAACCACTCTCAACTTGGTGGCGTCTTCACCAGTTTTTGGCTGTTTATTTTCCTTTGTTTTTACAGTTGGTTTATTATTCGTGAATTGGACGTGAATGCAATTTCTTTGGCAACGTTGTTTAGATTTTCGTGCCACACTAGTCTGTGTCTATAGGCACGCACGTCAGTACTCAGTATACACGTTGTCATTGTCCGAACTTTGGCCGTCCAATGAGAGACGATGTCGACAATACTAACAATGGTTATAACAATATTTTCCTACTTCCGCGCCATCCCACGCCATCTCCGTTACACCCCTAGGCTCCAAACCATAAAAGGTACGCAGTTCGTATCGTACTGCAGCCATTCGTCCAATTTCATAGCTGGAAGCCTTCCCGTTGCTGCGGTATCGACGAATAATCACCCTATGGAAATTAACATGGGGACCAGCGGACTAGAATTAGATAGCTATAGCTAGCTAGCACATTTGCAATGTTATTGAGGGTCAGATTTCGCATTGAAAGCAGCTTAGCTGGCATTCCTACAAGAGTTAATTTTTGCCAGGTGGGTCATTGCTCTGGATTTCAATACGATTTAAGCTTTTGTACCGCATTATTATTTTTCTCCAAGTACCTGAAATGTTCCCAGCTATGCTTCAAGATATACGACACTGACGCTATGGCGTCGCGCTACAATGGTTTACATCCTCGACAATTGAATTGATGTGATGTTTGTTGTGATGATTGTTGCCTAACCTGGCGCGACCTAGCGTGTGTCTAGATATGAAACGGGGCCTTCAACCAGCAATATGCACGCAGGGCTTAAAACAGCGAAAAATAGCGGAAAGCCTTGGCCCACAAGAACCATGACAGGAACGCGACAGTCTTGACAAACTTTCTCATAAGAGGGTTGAGTACGAGCAGTGTATGAAATGAACGAACACTCGTTAGTAACGCAAAGGGCAATAAACAGAAAATAACAACAAAAGAATTGGACGAAAAGCTTCCCCTGATGGTTTTGCAGGGGAGCTTCACTACATGGCTCTATCGGATGCATTTCCCCACCCAACGATCACTGCATGACTTGTGTTGATTCTGTCCACTAAAAAGTTTCTTGTATAGCCTACACTCGTAAATAGAAACGGAAATTAGTCGCAAACGTGTTAGTTTGTTTAATACTAAAATTGTGGTAAATGAAACTATACAATGAAGCTGGCATAAAATAATAGCCCTAAGTAAGGGACCTATCATTGTGTATCGCTACGGGGGTGGGGGGCAGCATCTTTGTAGCCTGCCTGGAAGGGAGGGCGCGCATACGTTTTAGTCTGCTTCGTGGGTGGGTCGGGGGGGGGGGGGGGGGACGGTCAGACATATATATATATATTTTTTTTTGGGAGAGGAAGCTTACTCAAGCTCAGAAATATAGCTTTTACATCATTAAATGAGAGGAGGATCTCACCTGGTCTTCGGTTTACTAACTCTTCTCCAACATAAACACTCAACTCGAGAACGAGATTGCGTACATTGCCCATCAATTTAGGGGAAGGAGTGGTTGGTTCCTCGTTGAAACTTGTGGTACAATCTGTGTCAACAGCACGTATTTCACATTTTTGGACTGACCGTTTATGGGGCTTGTTGTTCATGTAACACCGTCTAATGAAGGTAAAAAGTTTGAAGTGGGCTAGTTTGCAATATAAAAGAGCACATCAGACATAAACTACCAAAAATTCGGAGCAAAATTACTTGTTTGCTTCTTTCTTTGGGAAAAAATGTAACACTAAATTATGAAATTTTTTATTTCATTTATTATGGAAGGGGTAAAGCATAACAGTAAATGAGCTTTGTGCATAAGGGACATATCTAGATCTAGACACACGCTAGTATGCCGCGCCAAGTTAGGCAACAAACATCACATCAATTGAAGTGTCGACCATTGTAAACCATTGTAGCGCGACGCCATAGCGTAAGTGTCTTATATCTTGCAGCATAGTTGAGCACATTTTCGCTACTTGGGAAAAAAAAATAATGCGATACAAAAGCTTAAATTGTGTTGAAATCGAGAGCAATGACCCACCTGACAAAAATTAACTCATATAGGAATGCCAGCTAAGGTGCTTTCAATACAAAATCTGACCCTCAATTACGTTGCAAATGTGCAACTAGCTAGCTAATTCTAGTCCGGTCACCCCCCATGTTAAATCCCATAGGGTGATTATTCATCGATACCGAAATAACGGGAAGGCTTCCAGTTATATAAATGGACGAATGGGTGCAGTACAGTACGAACCGCATACCTTTTTATGGTTTGGAGCCTGGGGATGTAACGGGGATGGCGTGGGAGGGCGAGTAAGTACAAAAATACTGTATTGTTATAACCATTGTCAGTATTTTCGGCATCGTTTCTCATTGGACGGCCAAACTTCGGACAATGACAACGTGTATACTGACGTGCGTGCCTAGACACACACTAGTGTATCACGATAAATGTAAACACGGTCGCCAAAGAAATTGTATTCACCGTCCAATTCACGAAAAATAAACAAACTGTAAAAACAAAGCAAAATAAACAAAGCTAAAAACTGGTAAAAAGGCCACCAAGTTGAGAATGGTTTGGCCCTTCAAAGGAGTGATATTAACACACCAAAATTAACTAAATAAAACAAATCACAACAAAATTAAAACCAAACCAAAAACCTATAAAGAGGTGACTAAGTTGAGAATGGTTCGGCCGCTAGGCAAAAGGTAGTAGCAAAGTGTTGAAAACCAATTTCTTGTTGACGTGGCACTTTATTACACATCTGCACGGTAGATGCACAATTTAAAAAAAAAAAGGAGCGATATCATATCAAAGACCAAAACTGGTAAAAAGGGCCGCCTAGTTCCGAATGATTCGGCCCTTCAAAGGAGTGATATCAACACATCAAAACATTCGCCAACTTAATCGCACCGACTGTCAACAACAGGGAAACAAGGTTGAAGTGCGATCGCGCTATAGCAGTGTTCGCAAATCGCCCGGCTTTTGTGCCGACAAACAATACATGAAATAGTTTTAATTAGTAAAACGGCGCGTCACACGTCTGGGTAACCAGTCCGTTTTTTATTACTTGAGCTTAGAGGAATTGTGTACTGAAACTGCTCGCTTACTCTGATCCGACATTACCCAAGCTAACATTCCTGCCACGGTGTTTACTAAAATTTAATGATTGGGGTTGAGACCATAAACTTAGTGGCAGCCGTGATTTTATGGTTAGAAAAAACGTTAACATAGGTCATTTTTTAGAACCGGGCATTTATTTGTCGTAGACTAACATCGATTAGAATTCGAAATAGGTTTTATTTTATCAGCGCTTCAGCCAGTTGCCAGAACTGGGTTGTTTACAAAACGGACGAGTTTGTAAACAAACTTTTTTTTTTGTGTGGAAACCATGCTTTTCACTAGTTTTCAACGCAAACGCATGCGCTTGTTTTCCCTGGTTACCTGCGGAGTTTTTGCAAATGCGCACAATGCCGCGCCAGCAGCGGTGCGCCTTGTAGTTACGGATTATCACATTTTGTCAGCTATTATAATCACGTGGTTTAGATCGCGCCGTGGGATTGGGCGAGAGTCGAAGAACGCATCAAACCGCTATCGCATCGATTATTATTATTGTCATTATCCATCTCAAAGTCACGACTACTTCCACAATACCACGATCGAATAGACGAAATTGAACACCAAGTCGCAAGTCACAAGCCACAGCCGATACAAGTATAGAATTTCTCAAGATGAATACAACGGAACAGAATGGCAAGGTCGTCAACCTTTTTCCATGTGTTTGCGTACAGCGGATGATGAAGGGGCGGGGGCGTTGGGGAAGGAGGGGGATGGTGTTTGGGATGAATTTGAATCAAATCTCACAAGTCGTTAACATCGCGCTGTGAAAACTAACTAATTCACATAATTCACTAATTTAATTTATTAATTTTTTTATTTATTCTAAATCGCAGTTTACGCAAACGTATTTCAAGAAAACTTTGCTAGTCATGATAAAAACTGTTTTTTTTTAATTTTCTTTTTGGTCCTAAAGCAGGTTCTTACGTAGTTTAAAGCCAAGTGCAAACAAACCTCAAGTAACTAAATACAGATGCAAACCTATTTACGTTGCCTTTTGGCCTTATATGTCAGTCTGCCTGAGAGGGGAATCGAACCCAGGGCCGTTGAAACCTAAGGCCAAGGTCCTACCGCTGAGCCAGACTGACACGGCCGAAAGGAAACGTCCACAGGCAGCATTTAACACGTGCATATACTTGAATGCACGTGTTAAATGCTGCCTATGGACGTTTCCTTTTCGCCGTGTAAGTCTGGCTCAGCGGTAGGATCTTGGCCTTTGGTTTCAAAGGTCCAAGGTTCGATTCCCCGCTCAGGCAGTGTGTCATATAAGTCCAAAAGGCAACGTAAATAGGTTTGTATCTGTATTTAGTTATTTCGTGTGAGCCTTTGGCTTTTCCGTCTTTAACCTCAAGGAACAGGCAGGATAAAGGAAATATTACCTGCCGTGTATCGATCGTTCTTTGGGTAACTGAATGAGACGTAATGATAATAAGTAGCAATTCAATAAGAAAAACAAAAGGGTTGGAAAAGTAAAAGATAAATTTCACGAAATGGGAAAAAAAAGTAGTCATACGGTGTAGTTTTAGAGATTTGCTTACGTTCTCGTATAACACAAGATACTTTTTATTCGCCTAGGCTATTAATTTATTTTTCTTTTCAACTTTAAAAGAAATTCATTATTATTATTATTTATTTCAAGGACGGTAGCCTTCCACTGGCCATCTGCCCTACAGAGAGTCTCTAATTAAAAAACACGCAACAACAACGACAATGCAAACTTAACACAACCAGACGCATAGCAACCCTAACACAATTGACCTGGCCTGAATCGACCTGTCGACTTTAAAAGAAAATGTTACTTATTCAACAATCTTACCTGTATCAACTAAGTATTCCTGGTTTTTATTCTTCCTTCGTGCATGAAAATAGAGCCCTGAACTACGGGAAGACAACAACAACAGCACGAATGAAGCGTTGTTGCTTTGTTCCTTGTTCCTTTAATCAGAGTCTAAAAGGCCTCAAAGCCGTACACTCTTTACTAAGTTAAACCTAAACCTAAACCTAACTTAACCTAATCATATACAACGTTACTGGCCTCAATATTCCAGAGCTACACCGCCTGCCGCTGCACACAAAGTTCCACTGCCTGTTACATCGCAACGCACATGCTACCAAGAAGACCAGGCGACCCATCAGGCCAACAGTCCGTGTCGAAGCCAGAAAGTCGGTCCCACCTGCATAAATTCTATGGAGGTGGGGAGTAGTTGGGTAGAGGAGCAGCGATTAGGACGGGGCCCCAGCCTGGGTGAAACGACCGGTGGCCTTA
>JAHWFP010269356.1:1349-11719 GCA_023313725.1 Lithobius niger
TTATAAACTAGCATAAAGCAAAAAAACACACAAATATTGCCGAGAATACATCAAATAAAAAAATATTTTAATTAAAATTAATAAAAATACTATATGATGCACGGATGGGGCAAGGGATAATCGTCTAACTGGAAAATCGCATAATTAGAAGAACGTATAACGGAAAATAGTATAACGGAATATCATCCAACAGGAAGTTCGTATAATGGAAAAGCATCTAATATCCCTGCCTCGCTCGCGCTGCCGCGTTCGCTGCGGCTATACATATAACATCAGAAACCGCAGTTAGACGTTAATCCAGTTAAACGTTTATCCATTATACAATTATCCATTATACGATATTCCGTTTAGATGCTTTTCCATATTTTTTATTTAGGCAGATTTTAGACAATTATCCCATTAGACGATTTTCCAGTTAGACGTTCGTCCGACGTCCCGCACGGATTAGTAGTATTCTGAAATATGGAATAGAAATTTATGGTTTTGCGTCTGACTATTTGATAGAAAGACTGCAAAAGGTTCAAAATAGAATTGAAAAAAAAAATTCTTCTGGTAAAAGAAGTAAAAAGTTACAATTTCCACATATTTTTAACCTTGTTCCGAAGCAGTTGATAATTTTCAATAACTTTAGTGATCTTAAAAAAGAACTTTTAAGCTATTTATCGCACGCAATATGGCACTTGAAAAATACAATTCATGTGTGAATTTATAAAATTGTTATTTGCTTTTTCGTGTTTTTAATTGTACCTATTTTTATTTTTAAAAACTTGTCAGTTTTCCTCCTAAAAAATGACTTAAAAAATAATTGCTTTAAGGTTGTGAGAACTTACTTCGTTTAAATGTGAAGTGAAGTGTATTGTTCGTAAGGTGCACTGCACTGTGACTGAGGTTGGCGCTAATGACCAAGCTGTCGACGCGCCATTAAGCCTCATCTCCCCCCCCCCTCAATACAAATTATGAAATACATTTGGTACATGTCAGGAAGTAGTATAGAGCACTAACAATTAATTTCAACAAGTATAAAATACAAGAGGACATAAATATAGAAAACTCATTCGAAACAAAAGTCCTGCTTGAGAGAACAAGGGATGTGTAATTAATTGACTTTATCGTGATTGCAAATAACGTGTATACTGATGAATTTTGTATTGCATACCAAAGTACTATGAACTTCGTGCATTCTGTACAATAAATTATTATTATATAGAAATTAAAGAAAAAATTAATAACAGCACTTTGGATATTTGAAATGAATGTGAAGTCGGCACATATTACTAGTCCATTCTTGAATTTCGTGCCTTGCATTAGTGAATTATAGTGTTAGTAATAGTAAAAAATATATTTATTATTAGGCCTGTTATATTAACCTATAGAACTGTTATAGGTAGTAATAAATGGGTTTGAAAATTACTTTGGAGAAGAGAAAGAAATTTTTCGAGTTTGAGGGGCGACAAGAGCAGAGATACCCACTGACTGGGCTGAGGAATTACACTCGGAGTAAAACAACAAAGACAATTTTAATTTTCAGCACTAATTCAAATCTATGTGCCTTGTTCACAAACAAAATACATGATGAAAAACACTTAAAACCTTTAAAAACACAAGAAAACGGGAGACCCCACACAATCCGACCATTGGTATCGTCGCCATATTGAATGTGAAACTCGTATGGCAAAGACGGTCACTCATACATGGTACCATATTACTTAACAAAATACCAGTCAAACTGAGATGCCTTATAAATGATAAACTCATGGAAAAGGAAATCAAGCATTGGATTAAAACATCTTAGTTTGAATTAGAGATGTAATGTTTTGTGTTTGAAATTTATAATGATGAATTTTTGATACAATTTCTCATAATGCTTATCTACTTTTGTTAATTAACTTTATTAACATGTAATGGATCTTATACCTTTATATAAGACCCTGTATGACGATTTTGTTAAAATTTGATATATTTTTGCACACACAAGTCATTTTTCGTCGTGCCATTTATACACCATGTAGCTTACATACATGTAATGTAAAAATGATTAAATATTATTATTATTATTATTATTATTATTATTATTATCATTATTAATATAAAAAAAATGACAGGCTTTATAAGAATCATCATTGTATTACTATTTCGTCCATTCCATTTCAATACATAGAAATTTTTTTTGTTTAATTCTTGTGTTTGTAAACTGGTACAGTTATAATGCGCCAATTTATATTTTAATCTAATGCCACTTTTTCAACACTATATTCAGAATTCTGACAATGAAAAATTCCGACTGACCCAATACTTACACGTTAATGGGGCCGTCCCAATATTCAAATTACCGATAGTTAAATTCATCACAAGCTAAAATCTAGGCGGTCATATTTGCGACAAATAATAGCAGTAATTCATTGTAAAGTTACAGTTTTGCATTGGCGCTGTGAGGGTTGGCAAGAGCAGAGCAATGTTTCGCACGTTGTAAAATGATTTGAGGAAAAATAATATGGGAAATAGTCCGCACACGCCCTTTTTCTTTCGTTTTAAGGCAGTTTAAGGAACTTTTTTTTACTTATTTTTTGAAGTTACTGGGGGATTTTGGTTTAATTTTCCTGCGGGCCGAAGACACGTTGATGTGTACGATACACGATAATATGCCATTTGCAAAAAAAATAAAAAAAATCGAAGGCTAAATGAGATTATTATAGTTTTTATCTCATTTAGCCAACGATATTTTTTCGCCTAGTTTTTTTTACTTGATGATTATTGTTAAATAGGCCTACGCTATTTTTAAAATTTATTTATACATTTCAGCTAGCCTTCAAGCTGTTTTAACAATTTTGAATTTCCCTTAATGATATATTTTAACTTATGCATACATTTTAACAAGATTGCGTTAAAAATGAATTAACTTATATGTTGTGCTGTTTATCACTTAAATTTACGCAAAAACTGAACTCAGTTTTCTTCCCTTACGATGGTATTTTACCGGTCGGGATTTTCACTGTTAGGGATTTTAATCATAGGGAACTTGACTGTTGGGAATTTGTTGTTGGGATTTTGACCTCTTGGAATTTCAACCTGTCGGAATTTAAGCCAGTCGAGCAGTTCGGTGGCGGGATGGCTACAGAACGTCGGGATTTTGAGTAACGAAAATTCGAGCCAGAGGCTTCAATCTATATTTTAACTTTCAATGCCGAAATGTTTCTGTATGTGTCTACGATATTTATTCTAATATAGTTGTTTTCACAACGGAGGAGGCATGCGTATCGTTTTTGAATCACAACACTACTTACATGATTCTTCATGAGTTCCTGAGTAAACGTGCTCCGTTCCAAATGCATGCTGTTAACAAAACATGGTGGCTTCATGAACTCCATTCTCTTTTTTATGGCGTCACGTGAAATATTGTTTCTCCGCAACTGTAAGAAATATTTGTTAATTACAGTTGTGGAGAAATAACTGTATCAACATACAGTTATTTCTCCGCAACTGTAGGTTGTCACAGTTGAATAGGTTAACGGTAGTCTTAGAAAGACTGCTGCGCACTTATTCTGTGCATCTGTATTTAGTTAACTTACTCTTCCATACTGCGAAATATTTTAATTTTTTTTCCTAAAATTTTCTGTTATTTTTCCGCAGCTGTAGACTACCAATTGTCTAGTTTTCAGTCAAATTTCAGTTAAAGCGGGAATCCAGTTCCCATGTCTTTTCACATGTTATATATACATTTTTAAAATTAGGCCTAAAAATCCAAAGTTGTTATTATTTTTCTTTAACCTTGGTTTCTCAGAAATTATAATTAGCAAGTATAGAAAATTATACCGATTTTTTGGTTGCTCAATGCAACCAATAGTATTACATTTTGCAGTTAATGCCTTTTAAAATAGCCTACTTTTAACTTATTTTAAAAAAATTCTGGAAATTTGGCAATAGGCCTATATATTTATAAAGTTATATTTTTCTGAAAATGTAACCTGTAACAGGAATGTCTGACGGTGTGCTGTGCTTTGGAAGTGAGAAAGTAACTTGGGATGTGGGCCAAATACGTGTATTTTTTTTTAAGGTCGAGTCATTTAAGAATGAGTCATTTTTTTAGGTTGAGTCATTTATGAGCTTGAAATATATTCGGACAATCGTTAGCTGACACACGCTGCCGTACTCTCCCGTAGATTTTTTGATAGCTTCGCTAACAAAATCAAGAGTCCTTAAGAATTAAGTTCACACAGGTTTTCAATATTTTGTCTTGAAATATTAAACATGCAATATAATAATGGGTTTATTCTGCCAACGGCCCGAAGTTCCGTAAGAACTTGTGTGAGCCGGATTACATCATAAAAAGTATTCACAAGCACATGGTACAAGGAAAATAAAATAATAATATCATGTTTCAACAGTGAGACAGTTTCATATCAAGGCAGTAACTACACATTTTCAACTGGCATATCACGAAAAAAGAGTAAATGAAAAAAAAAAGGTAAGAATGCTAACAATATCAGAAACATTATTAACAATATCAGAGACATATCAGAATCAACATACCTCAAACTATCAGAAACAATAGAGTCAATATTCCCAAAAAAACTCAGAGACCATATCATATTAAGAAAGCCGTTTAAATGTGAGGAAAGAAAAACCATAATCTTTGTCTCGTTGGTCTAAAAAGTAAGCTGTTAGTAGACTCTTTCTTGTGGTTATTATTTTATTAAGTTGAAGCAGTCGCAATGGGATTTCGTAATAACATAGGCCTACACAATTTACAGCTTTTGAAAGGGAAACAGAAATGGTTGCCAGAAATGGGCGAGTTGGGAACAAATTGGTTAGGGATTTAATAAAAAACACACAGAAACCCCACAAACCTAATATGACCTGGCCAGGCTGCTTCTTATGTTCATAGAACCTGCTTGTGACGTCGAAGATTTTCTGTGCGTTTTTATTTATTGTTTATGCTATAGGAGACAGTTGTCTGGCTAGTTTTTTTTTCTTTCCTTTAAAGTGTGATTTTATTGTGACGACCAATAAATGCGATGGCATTTTATTAGTTAAAATAATATTTAATATTTTAACTAATAAAATGCCATCGCATTTATTGGTCGTCACAATAAAATCACACTTTAAAGGAAAGAAAAAAAAACTAGCCAGACAACTGTCTCCTATAGCATAAACAATAAATAAAAACGCACAGAAAATCTTCGACGTTCTATGAACATGGGAAGCAACCTGGCCAGGTCATTTTAGGTTTGTGGGGTTTCTATATGTGTTTTATTAAATAATTACGCGAATAAACAGTTGACTGGCCGTTTTTTTAAATCTTTATCTTTGCTTGCAACCTTTTGGGTCACTTTCTCAACATTACAAAAAATACAGGGTAATCGACATAAATTAGACATCCTTGGGTTATAGACGATGCCCACGGCTAATATGTATTTATTTACTGCGGGTTGTGTTGAATACCAAACTTTTTTTTGGATTGAACATGGGAAACCCGCGAAAATTAATCTACCTGAGGATGACTAGTCGTTGTTATTTTCAGTGTTTCCGAAATTATTTTCAGTCTTGTTGGGGTGGTATAGGCATGTTCATGAGTGCTGTAGGTCATCTTACTAAAAAACAAAATAGTTGGAGCGATGATATTTCGTAGTAATGGGATCACCATTCCGAAATTTAGTAGCAGCTCGGTATTCTGTCTTCTCACTCGTTTTGAAGCTGTCGGTCCTCTTATAACAATACAGAACGACGCGATCGCAACAAAGAACGAGGACGAGGAGTGCTGGGATCCACGGTTGAGGGCTGAGATCCTGGATCCCAGCACTCCACGTGGATTCCAGCCCCCGTCTGTGTTAAATGAAAAGTGGAAGAAAAGAAAGAAATGTAATACATTTACTGAAACAAATAAAAAAAAACATAACAGATAAAAAAAAAAACCAACGTTCAACAATTCACGTTACTCACAACACTGCAACTGCTGCTTTATAAACGTTGGTTTCCGTTAAATGACAAAAATGAATAATGCAACCGAATATAATCAATTAATTGGAACAATTTTTGAAAACAACACCGCCTCAAACGTCAAAGAAATCGTTCAACAATTTATGTTAATTACAACATTGCAACCACTTTCAAAATTAAACGTTGCTCTTTTTGTTGCGTGTAGCATTGCGTCTTAACGAACTGATAATCTACACAAACTTCAAGTTCTTCTGGTAAAACGCAACGATGTATTCCACTCGCGGTCTGCGCTCAACAATGTACGTCGGACTGATAGTTTCAAAACGGGTGAGAAGAAGGATATCGCCCGCTTTCCACTGCGCGCCCTCGACATTGTTAGATCCCAGCACTCGGAAAACAGGCGATATCCTATACAATTCGTTACGCGTTTTGAGAACTTTTGTTCGATTCTAAAAAAGCGCTTCTCACTTCCCTTTCTACACGTCTTGTCATGAATAATTATACCCTAAATGAATCCCCATTTTATGCTGTGCAGCCAAAAGTTTCAAAATAAGGCTTCACAAATCCAATTTAGCAAATTTCACAACTTACCTATAAGATCGTGTTTACCAGAAATATGTGATGGGGTGGTTGATGAATTGAAGTAACTTGGAAAGCGTGTTCAGCATTCACGTGAGCTGAACATTCCATTCTATATCTTCAAAATTGTTGATGTCATGCAGCTTTTTTTATTGTGTTTTGTCTTTATTTGTAAGTGTTAGAATTTCTTTAAAAATCTGTGGATTTTCTCTTAATTTTCATTGACTTTTTTGTTGCATTGTCTCTTCCCGAGTTGACATAATTTTTATATATGCACCCAATTGGTACTGTTACGCGTTAGCAAATAATGCTGTTTACCTGCAAACCTTACTAAACCCAGTTCGAATGTAAAAATAAAATAAAAAAGCCAGAGAGTGTAAAGATTTTTAATTCTGAATTTTTATAATTATTATTAATTGATGGGGTCTTTGAATTTTGTACATTGACCTCTGAAAAAAATACACTTTAACACCGTTTTTTTTAAATCATTCTGAAAACGATGCTGTAATTACAAATTTTAGCGTATTTACAATCCACAGCGACTTACGTGGCATAATACACTTGATCCCGACCAAAACTTCCAAATTTCCGGAAAATTGCTCGCCGAAAACTGCTCCCCGGAAAATTGCTCACATACAATAGCGCGCTAATAAAATTGCTCGCAAGAAAAGTGCTCGTCGGGAAAATTGCTACGCAGAAAATAGACCACGCAGTTAATTGCACTCCACACTTTTTTTTTAATTTAAAAAAATGATAAAAAAAAAAAGGATTTTCAAGTACGTACACATTCAGTAAAAATGTTTCCTACATAAACCCGTCAACATAGATGTAGTCAAGTACAGGTTGTGTTGAAGTTCATTAAAGTGTTCATTACCGTTATTATAGTGTATCTTATGTTAGCAGGGTTGCCTTGCTGTCACGTTCATGGGTGCTGACCTTTGCAATGAGTACGTCTTTAACTAATTATAAGGTTTCAAAGTTGGAACCAGATAACTGAGCACGTTTATGACGCTTGATTGAAGTTTATTTAGTTAAATTCCGTAAAAATAATTTTACAAACCTATGTTCAATCGCTGTATTTCCGAAGGAAAACTTTGTAGTGTAACATTAGAAAATTTAATGAAATCATGATTCACGAACAACTTATTTAATCATATTAAAAGAAACGAATTAAAGAATTATTAATACTCACGTACATGTAGATTTCTAAAATAGATTTATTCACGAAAAAATACTAAAAAACACTCCGTCGTGTAAGAAGTAATCATTTGTCAGTATACTTTCAAGAATTTGTTTTGTGACTTTAGAACTAACAAATAATCAGACAAAAGATACCATCATATGCCAGACCATTTTAAAACTCACCTGTAAGAAACAATTAATTTGATTTTGTTTACGAATACGTGGAATTAGTGTTTCGTTTTATAACTAAACAATAACAGCAAAAACATTGACTAATTACTTAAAGTCAAAATTAAAAAAAAAAAGAAAGCCACACTTTTAATTCGCAGAATAATAAACATTTAACAGATAACAATTTAAAATCATATTAAATTTGCAATCACAAAACTTAGAAAACCCCTTACAAGCTTCGACCCTTCAGCATCTTGTTGTCATTTTACACCTCAACAACAACAAACACAAAAAAACAGCAAAGAAAAATCCGGTTCATCAAAGTCTAAAATCACACCTGATAAAAATCATTCTGTTAAAATTACTGTTTTGGTAAATCATTAAAGTTAGAAAACTTCCAAACAAAGCTCTATCCTCCTCTTGTTGCCGTTTTACAATTGAACAACAACATCAACAACAACAACAACAATAAAGAAGACAAATTCCAAAATAACAAAAACAAAACCCACACTTTTCAGCTCCAGAGTAATAAAGAGTTAATTTCAAATTTTAAAATCATCCATATATATAATTATATAGGCTTAATTTCCTATTAGATTTACTGTATTGGCAAAATTACTAAATTTAGAACACCGCTAGCACACCTCCAACAAAGGCAGTCCTGCAAGTCAGCTATCTACATACGCCGGTAACTTGATACGTCGCTAATCGCAAGCGGTTTAGCGCGGATTAGGCCTACCTGTTTGGGACAACGCGTCGCGGCGGAGAGACAAAGTGCTTCATCATTCGTCAAGAGAGACAATCCGAAGGTTTACTTTCGCGCCGCCCCCTATTGGGCAGCGCCTAAAAGTGGGGGAGGGGATGAACCTTGGCTCCAGGGAGGCGGCTAAATACTCCATGATACTGACGGTCCCCCCCGGGGGGGGGGGGAGGAGGTGACGTCACGGAGTAGTACACGTGATACACCTCAGGAACGAAGCGAGCACTAAGGATTTTAACGGCGGTGAAACTACATGGTCGTGAGGTCGGCTGTTAGCTATAGCCGGTCCATCGCTGTAGGACTCGCATTCCACGAGGTCCATCACAACAATCATAAATCTCTTTTGGGCCAGCAAGATTCCAAGCTGTGCTGGAAAAATTCTAATAAATTTCCTGTCGCCCATCATAGCTGCGGAGTTTCGTATACAGAAAAATTCTGTTGGGTGTTCGTCACGGAGGGCGAGTTTGCAGCGCCATGTCAGTCGGATTTAGTTGTTTTGTTTTGTTTGAGCAAAGTGCTTCATTTCTCACCAAAAAAATCTGTTTCAGTTTTGAATTAAGTAATTTTTAGCCCGTTGTGTTTGGGGTTATCGTTACTCAGTGTAATGTTTTTTCCTACTTACGTCAAACTTCAAAAGCGTTAGTGTGGCTAATGAGTTAAAAAAAACTAAATTAGCAATGAATTATTATTAATAATATTATCCCTTGGCAGGGTTGCAATGTTGGCTCCGTTGTGCGTGAGGTTTATTACTTATCCAAGTAATTTCATGACGGAAATGTTGAATAGGCGGCTTTTATTCTGAGTAAAGAATAAAAACAATAGCAGCGAGTGTAAAGGCAATACAATAACACTCAGGGGTGTCCATTTCCCCCAAAGATTATGAGGAGCCTCCCCAATTATTTTTAATTCCCTCCTCCCCTGCCCTCTCCCTTCCAACTTTAGAAAAAAGTTTCATATTTCATAGCATGATTATTTGAGCGCAAACTCATCATGTTGTGAAATATAGGCTATCATTTTTTTCGGAATTTGAAGGGGGAGGGGAGTTTAAAAAAAAACTGAAAGAGCGTGAAAATATTAATACTTGACGTTATACACTGTTGACCAGCAATCAGTTATATTTATATTTATTTAGTGTGCTATGTCGGAAGTTTACTTTAATTCTTGAACTTGATTTTAAAACTGTAGCCTAAAATAACTTTAAAAATTTTAGTCAAAATTGGAATTTGAAAAATGTTGAAGCCGACTGGGCCTTTACCTGGGGTTGCTTCTGTATTTCTGTGTCGTTCGTATCGTGGTGATGGTATTGATAAAGATGTGTCAACTTCTCGTTTTTACTACGACGAGCTGCCATACTGTTTGATGGAACTTCCCCCCCCCCCCCCGTGGGCACCACTGATGCGACAGCTTGGACCCACCGAACACAACAAAATAACTGAATTTTCGAAAAATTTATTTCGATAAGGACTGAGACCAGGTTCTTTAAAAATTCAGTAAGCCTACTTTAGTTATGTTTGGTGGGTTCAAGCTATCGGACTTGGGTTGTTGTATATTAGTAAAGAAGCTGAAAGACTCCATAAATGCAGCTGCTAACTTATTAGTACACTATACAATTCTCTGTCTGATGAAAGAAACTACTGGACTGAACATCACCAGATCTGGTGGCCAGAATAGGGCTAAATGGAAATTTTTAATTATTAATACTGTGCGCACTGGTTTTCAGTATAATTTTTATTTTTTTTTTAAT
>JAHWFP010269357.1:0-15337 GCA_023313725.1 Lithobius niger
TTTATACGCTTTAGCGTTTTTTAATACTAATATCCTTAACATTTCATTACAATTTTTAAAAACATTCCCTTTATACGGAAAACAAATCCCGTGATAAATTCAATTTTATAATAGAAATCGACTTTATTCTTAATTTCAATGGGTATGGTGTGAAATTGATTTGCTTTTCGACCCATTTTCTCCCTCAATTGTAAAATTATGAAATTGTAGAAAGATAATCATTCCAGGTCAGGGTTATCTAACTGGCTACCCACCTCTTTGATTTGTAGAGTATCCCACCTCACTCTTTTTTTTCTTTCTAATCCGAAGTAGATTTACATATTTTTGCATTTGTTGATACGTGTCTAGTTTTGGTAATTACTGTTGTTCCCTGTGCATTCCTGCAGTTTCGGTCACATCATAATGACTGTCGTAAAAACATCTAGGAAAAAAATAGGCCGGTTGGGAAAATAAGTACGCTAAAAGAAGCGCTTACGAAACGCGTACAAAACAAACTTAAGTCTCGGACAATTATTCGGAATCGTGGAATTATAGGGGGGGGAAACAATTATTCGGAATCGTGGAATTATCGGGGGGGGGGTGGACAAACTATGGAGTCATGGCGGGGGGGGGGCATATTTCCCCAGCTGGAAACAAATAATACATTATAAGTATTAAATACACAGAATTTCACATTGGAATTGCAGGGTTTGCTAGCTGTCCAATCATAATGTAACATGAAATAACCGACAAATCACAACACAAAAACTTCTGGGGACATAAGACTAATCCTCGGAAAGTGGCATGTTTTATTTTTTAACCAAGTATTATTAGCGGCCTTTTCTGCCTTTATAAATCATTTTTGAACAAGATTTTGTTTTTATCCAGGTTTCACGTTACAAGAACATAAACATACTACTACTTTCTAGTTCTCCCACTCTTTCAGGCAACTAATGCAATCCAAGAACGGGAAAGATGGGTTTTCGGCTGCAATTATCAATGAATTATGCCACAGTTTTATGTCGATAGCATTCCATACATATATGAAACGTCATTTGGCTAAGATTTCCGAACGCACAGATTTGACGAGCGCTGGAACTGCTATCTAGCCCTTCTTTGTGAGCATGCCTCGTCACATTTAACACCCGTTCTGCGTTCGAATCCGATTAGAGTAGGTACTTTTTTTTCAAACAACACCTGGATTTTATGGTATTTTATTGTTTAGTTTTAAATCAGTTACACTTTTTTAATGAAGAAAAGGATTTAATTCATAGATATCGGATGGAAAGTACGTTTACAGTTTTTATTTATCCTTCAATCAGCCAACCTTAAAATACTGCTCCAAAGTACAAAAATATATTTTAGATAATTTTCCCTCCACACTTCGCTAGGCAATTCGATTCTCTTTCATTAGAAACAAGTTTGACGCTATTCTGTTGGAAAATAACCGAGAAAAAGTGGAAATAAGATCGTAACTGAAATACGTTGTAGATGCTGGCGCTATCTAGTAGTTAGAATTGAGATAACCAAAGGAGTTGCACTCCCTCTTAAGCTATTTCTCTGCGCTTGGAAAAAAAGCGACACGTTCGTGTATCCAGAAAGTGTTGCAAGGGAAGGAACATTGCATTTTTGTATGGACGGTGTCGCCCTCGGTTGACAGAAAGAGGCAACATGACGAATCTTCGCTTAAGTGGCGTTTTCGGTGGCCATATTACCCAACCCAGTCACGTATGCTATTTTTCATCCAAGATCCGGCCACTACTGTAGAGAGCCCTGCTCAAACAAAAGTCAATGTTGCTTACCTGGTGCCCAAGCATTGTTGCATCACGTTCGAGTGAGCTACATCCGATATTGTGGGTCTCGTTTATTGTTACCCTATTTTTACATGTTGCAGCATTGTAACATTTTGACGTTGTTAGCCGCTCCGCCTTTACTAAATGTATTAGTTAGAGTGAGCGCATGGCCTAGGGCCACGGCTCCAAATAAAGTTTTCTCTCTCTCTCTCTCCTCCGGGTGAGGTTAACGCTCGCTAAAACCCTTTGACCCTTTTCATTCTCCTCCTGTCCATTTTCTGGAAATTATCGTCCGCAAACGAACTCTAATAAGCGCCGGCCGTGCTAATTTACCATGTCGTTGAAGAAAACAGTTCAATAATTGCAAGAATAGTTATTTTGTTAAAAGGAGTGCGTTGTTGCGATACATGGGTACTGAAACGGTGCGCAAACAACACTTAAGCATGTTATAATGACTGTTGGATAACAATACAAACAATGGTTACAACAATAATTTTGTATTTACGCGCCACTTAAAGGCCACGTGCTTCAAGCTGCTACCCCATTGTAAAAAAATGGCACTTCCCCTTACTACTCTTTACCTGTGTGCCAAAATTAAGACATGCAACCTTTTCGTAACAAACTGTAGACGTGTTTTTTTACCCTTTGAGAATTAACATGGGAGACCTGACCTTAGCTATAGTAGGTAGCTAGCTCAGTAACACAAATCAACGTTATAGAGGGGTCGTTTTCTCCACAAAGCAAACCTTTCCTAAGTTTAATGTTGTAGTATTCTTCGTTACTGGACCCAAGACACCTGATTTCAACGATTTCCAAAGAATTCTACACCAGTATAATTTACCAGGGGAATTTACCCCAGTATGCTGAAATCGTGTATAAGCTCATTACAGTTAACAGACACAGTCTGCTAGTGAGCTGCCATCTGACAAGATTTAGACTCTAACAATTACGCTCTAACAATTCAGCTCCAACAACGATAAATCATCTACTTGGCAGTGACACACTAGCGTGTGTCTAGATCAACGTAATTGAGGGCACGTTTTCTCTACAAAGGAAATCTTCCCAAACTTTAATGTTGCGGTATTCTTGTTATGGACCTAAGACACCTAATTCCAACAACTTCCAAAGATTTCTACTACATAGGGAATTTACACCAATATGCTGAAATCATGTTTAAGCTCGTTACAGTTAAAAGACACAGTCTGCTAGTGATTGATTGATTTATTCTCAGGCTTTGACCCGCAGCCACCATCTGACAACAATTACACTCAAACAATTACGCTCTAACAATTAAGCTTCAACTACTTGGCATCTACTTGGCAGCGACACACTAGCGTGTGTCTAGACTCCTGAACACATACTAATCATCTTTCTAACTAACTTGGTTTCTTATGTAGCAGGGACTAAATCATCACTTCCATTAAAAAAACACGCAAACAATAATCATCATTCTAACGTGATTTCTGTGTGCCACGGACACAATCATTACTTCCATTAAATGGCACACCCTAAAGACACATAATAATCATCTTGCTAACTTTATTTCCGATGGTTCAAGGACATAATTATAACTTGCATTAAAAAATACGTTCAAAAGGTGCATAACAATCATCTTTCTAACTTGGTTTTCCCGTGGACATATTGATTGCTTCCATTAAAAGATAGCACCCAGAAGTGGAAGTAACATGTAACAGACTAAAAAGAGAGGTTTCGGGAACAGATCACTCCCGTTAACAAAAAAAAAAAAAAAAAAACAGGCAGCAATCGGGAAGATCATAGCAGCGTCGTTCGGACGAAATTAACATGTCGATTCGAATAATGCGAAATATTTAGTAGCTTGTCACTATACATTCCTAACCAAAGCCATTCAAGCAAACAATTTTGGGCTTTAGCACCTACGTTTAGTTCAAATATCCATTTTGATTAATTTCACTTGAAACAACGATTTACTGAGTGCAGAAGCAGCTGAAGCATACCAAAGTGTAAATTTGGACAATAGAATTCACGAGAAAATTATCTTCAAATCACGGAAAAGTTCCAGTTAAGAAAATTAGATGAAAATAGCTGAAATTAGCCACACAACTAAAAATTAAAATAAATTAGCAGCTTTGTAAATTATTAAAACATTTTTTATATAAGTTTTAGAAATTCAGAAAAACTCTTCTAGGAAACTTCACTCGTTGCCACTTACAGTTTGGAATTAGCTCTAGATAATTCCTAGAAAAATTTTAGAGGCTTTATTAATCGCTTTCTCGCATGACGACTTTTACCTTTGTCATCATAATTGTGGTTTGCACTGTACGGCAGGTCAAAGTTCAAATGGTCTTCTAACCCCGTTTTCTTTAGCTGGAGGAGTGCGAAATATCGTGTATAAATAGATCATCCGGACGCACTTGCAAATGCTAACTTCACAAATGCGATGCCTTCTTCATTAAAATGCAATAAAATTCATTTGAGTCCGATGGCTTCAGACGTCATAATTATAATGACTTCTGAAGCCATCGAAATTAAAAGCCTTTATTGTGTTTTGTTATTGTTATCTGTTCTCTCTGAAAAATGCATTATTCTCATTTTTCATATTTGTGAATTGGTGTCGAAATAATTAGTTCTATCGTTCTGTCAGCAAGCGAGTTAGCAAACACATTTTTCTTGTTTAAATATTTGATGAGTTGTTAACCACGTCACTATCATGTATAAAGATTTATTTGAATCTGATGCCATTAGAAATAATTGATTCAGTGAATAAATTGTGTGAATATTATGTGAATTCTTGAACGATATTTATGGAATTATTTCGCAAAGAGTGGAGTGAGTACATCATCTGTAAAGTCTCTGATTATACAGTCAAACTCTGATCACTTCGGAATTATTGCTTTTTTGTTTTGTTTTCCTTATTTCATGGGTTTTTTTTATAGGGAAAACCAGGCCTGGAACTTGCAACCCAGACGTAAAGGACCCGTGCATTTTCCGATGCCGAAAGGATGGAGATTGCCCAAGAAACAACAAATGCTGTCCGGCGGTGAAAACCTGCTGCCTTCCAAACAACGGTAGGCCTATCTGAAATTGTACCACTATCTTCAGAGTTATTGAACCGTTTTGAAAAACCTAACGTCAATTTCTACATTTTATATAAATAACACTTTTTAATAAGTATTTATTCAACTTTTATGTGTACTGTATATAGAAATAAAGCGCATTTGAGCAATATCGTGACCCGATATAACAATGGTTAAACAATGCTTTAACGATTGTTGAACATGTTGCCCTCATATTTCGTGTAATGCCCGCAAAATGAGGGCAATATGTTCAACAATAGTTAAAGCATTATTTAGCCATTGTTGGCTACAAAGGGTCGGATAACTCTGCATTGTTTTGTTGGCATTATGCCCCATTTGTTGAACGTATCGTTCGAATTGGCACTTTTGTCGAACAATTTGCCGAGTTGGAAAATCTCCTCAAGTTAAACGAAGACAGTTTCCTAGGCAAATGCGGACGCACAAACCTGAAGGAATAGAATTCCGAGTCACTCCAAACCCGCATGTCGCAAAGTACAGACACCAGACGCCTCAAATTCGCAAGGAAATGTAGACCATGATCCACCAACTGCTACTCGATAACAAAATCGAGCCCATCGCAAGCGAATGGGGTTCGGCGTGTTTCATGAAAAAAAAAGACGGATCATTTAGACCCATTCCTGATTATAGAGGATTAAATGGTCATATTAAAATGGACAGTTTTCCACCACCACGGGTTGATGAAGTGCTAGACTTCCAAGCAGGAAAGGCGTATGTCTCTATCTTGGATGGCGAGAGCGGCTTCCATCAAGTTCCGCTCCACCCAGACTCGATGGACTGCACAACATTCAACTGCTCGCAGGGATCATTCAAATGGAAAGTGCTTCCCTTTGGCCTAAAAATGTTTACAGTAGAATTCCAGCGCACAATCACCCTGGCCCTCGGCGACCTGGTAGGTGACGTGTGTATGATTTATGTCGACCACATAATTGTGGCCACTACCACCTGGAAAGGGTCGACATCTGCAGGCCCTGTCCAAGATCTTTGTGAGGCTTAGGAAGTACAATTTTACCCTCAAAAGGTCAAAATGCAACTTCTGCCTTCCTTCCGATCATGATCATTCTAAGCTTAACCATAGGCGCAAATGGCATACACTTAAAAGGGGAGCACACAGCAGCCCTATCAAGAATCCCAAGACCGAAGACTGGCAAACAACTTAAACGATTCCTTGGCTTGACAAATTACTTTCGCAAATTTGTCCGTAACTATGCTATGGTTGTCAGGCCAACGACCAAGCTACTACGCAAGGACACGCTGTTACACTGGTCATCCGAGTGTGAAGCAGCGTTTGAGGATGTCAAGCAGAAGATCATCAACTCAGACTGCTTGCAAATACCTGATTACTGTCTTCAATTTGAAGTCCAGACGGATGCGTCTCATCAGGCCATCCTGACGCAGACTAAAGGAAACACCAACTACGTCATAGAATTTTACATCGTACACTGAGCCCTCGAGAGCAAGAGTTCTCGACCTTTGAGAAGGAAGCCCTGGCCATCGTCGCTGCCATCGACAGGTGGAAGCATTTCCTGGAAGGAACAAGATTCCTGTTGCTGACGAATTGTCAAGCATTACAGTGGGTCCTAGCAAACAAAACCAACACAGGCTGCACAGCCAGGTGGGTGCTAAAGCTACAATCCTATGACTATGACGTGCTCAGGATCATCCAACGTAGTTGCCGATGCACTTTCTCGAGCACCCCATTCCCCTTCTGAACATCAGACTTCAGCCCAAGTTTGAAATCAGCGACAAACATCTCCTCAGGGAAACGCAAAAAGATGACACCGACATCTGCAAGATCACAGCAGTACTGATGAATTTCGTCAACATCACAAACCAAACCTCTGAAAGACGGAAGCACCAAATTCAAAGAGACTTTGTGATCGAGGACAACCTACTCTACTACGTCGACATGCCAGTACAGCACAGGGGAAACCCGAAGAGTGCCTACAGACTGTATGTTCCTCGTGTCTGGCGCCACTCGTTCCTGTCCGACCAACATGATTGACCAAACGCCGGACAACTTCGCATAGAAAAGACAACGTAACATTTGAGATCTGTCGCCTACTGACCGGCATGTTTCGCGACATAAAGAAGTATGTTTTTTCCTGCCATGCCTGCCTGATAACAAAGCCAACGAACTGCTAAAAGAAAGGGAAACTACGCCGTCATTCCAGAACGACCACTCTCACATCTTGGAATCGACTTCGTCGGGCCCCTTCCAGCGACGATAGGAGGAAACATGTATATCCTCTCTATCTACGACTACTTTACTAAGTACAACTGGTTTGTCCCAACTCGACATTGCACAGCAAGAACTGCAGCAGTTAAGCTTTACGACAAAGTAATCAGAGAGACAGATGTCCCCAAAGCTATAATCATGAACAACGGCCCAGCTTTCCCCCCTAAGCTCTTCACGGAATTCACTGCAATCTTGGGCATCAACGTCAAGAAAACAACGATGTACCACCCACAGGCGAATGCCATAGAGCATGCGAATCGTACAATGATGACTTGTTCTCGAACGTTAGTTCCTGAACAACCACAAAAATGGGGCACACTACTCCCGAACATTGAGTGCGCTCTCAGAACAACACCGAACTCTGTGACAGGAGATACAGCCAATTTCCTCATGTCGGCAAAGATCCCGACAATCCTATCAAAGCGGTGTATCTTCCTCCGAAGCCACCAGCTTAGTCCTTGGATAACTACAAAACAGAACTCCAAGAAAACCTAAAGAAAGTAAGAGATCTTGCAAGAGCTTACCTTCAAGAGGCAGCAAAAGCGGCAAACCTGAACTATGATTGAATCAGATCCACCCCAAAATTCAAGGTCGGTCAGCTGGTGAAGCTTAGATCATACGTGCAATCCTTCGCCATAAAAGGCATCACAAATAAACTTGCACCCTTGTTCGAAGCCCCATTCAGATTCATCAGGCAACACACTGACCTGACCTTCGAAGTACAGAACATCGACGCCCTTCAAGAAGTAAAGGTTACGAACGTAGTGGACCTCGAACACTACTACAACCCAGTTACTATGGAGCCTCATCTTCAGGACGAAGAGTAGTTCATGCCAATGCCGAAACAACTGCGACTTGAAGCCCCTACCACTCCACTTGACAAAGAAGGCGAACCTTACCACAACTGGAAATGTTGGGCAAAAGCCTAATCTCACGAAACAATTCTTTAGGAGTTCAGGCCTGCAATCCAAGAACTGTCCCTAAATGACAGACAAATAGCTGTGATTGCATGTGGCTGGTTCTTCCCGGCTTCCGTACAAATCACAGACCAAGATCGATTCATCGCCTTGCTAGATCCACTCGACGCCATGCAAAACACTCGAAAGTACACCGTACAAAGCGGGTCTGAGCTATTAGGAGTTTAAAGCTACCCTCTTGGGTCGTACAACATTACGATGGAGAAGTACTCGAAGCTGATTTCATGGCAAATTTCGAAGACACAGCTTCACTCTTCTCGAGACCGTACATTGTGATGGAAAGATGTACGCAATTCATATACAAGCTAAAATTATGGTCTTCACCTCGTGAATTCCATGCGAGCATCTTCAACTTAGCACCACTAACTATGAATTGGGCGCCAGTAATTGTCCAAGAACTCGAATTTGAGAAATCAAGACTTCTGGCCTCTGTCAACCTCACACCAACGCTCCTCCTGACTCCACACCGGAATCATCCGCTGAATCCAAAAACGAGAGAAATGATGACGGAGAAATTGCTTCCCCACAGGCTGCAGCTACTGGCCGCACACAAAATTCTCCGGCTACGCAAAACCCCTCAGACGACGAAGAACCAGATCTGGATGAAGACAATGTGCAGGTCCATGCCAGACCAGTGAGAACGACCCACAAACCAGCTTGCTACAGGCTAGATCTGATAGCCTACGCAAAAGAGACTCACACGCAACTACCCATGGCACAAATCACCAGTGTAGACTGGCCTTTTCAAGAGTGCCTTCAATAAATGAAGAAAATCGAGAAGTCTTCGCCAAGGAATTCTTGTGCATGATTTAACCTTTTGTCAATTCACCAAGAAACTTTGGTGCATTACTTAACCCTTTATCTGTTCGCCAAGAAACACTTGTTATTTGTTCATTCGCCGAGAAAATCTCGTGCAGTGTAATCTTGTGCTTTACGCACATTCGTGCTCCAGTAGTTGAGAAACTCTCGCAACCTCCAGGCATTTATTTCAAAAAAATTCACAAAAGGTTCAAGTCGAACTCTATTCGGTGCCTCAAGCACAGGTACTGCATCGAACTCTCAAGCCGCAACCAAGCAATTAGTTTTAAGATTATTCACAGGCCCTTAGGCCCATGTACTCATTCACCGTGCGTGAATTCCCTTGCACGCCCTGAAAGGTTATTCATTTGGCAGCTGTTAAAGGTTTCCAGAGATCTCTGCCCTTTGATTTATGCATGTTGCAACCGCATGAGGTACTGCTGTTTTTGCGACACTTCCTGTAATTTCTTTACCCTGGATAACAGTCTTGCATGTAGCCTTCCTCCAATTGCGTGAAAAAAAAGATCCTTCTGCATAATCCTGGCTCTGCAATGCAAACCTCACCTGCTTCCTTATTGTTATACTTTTTCCCTGGCACTCCTATCATACTGAATTCTCCGTGAATGCATGTTCCCTTTGGTTCCTTTTTAATATTGCACTGTGTATGCCAATTCACTAATGAACTCGAATTTGCAAAATTTTTTTCGAAAATCAGAACCTGTTAAAACTGTTCAAACTGGAAACAGGATGTTATGATGCAAAACGAACTAAGTGTCGGTGCACACGTGCGTTTTTTGGACGCGCGGCGACGTTGCGGTGCCGTTGCGGTGACACAGCCAATCAATGCACACGCATTGACGCTGCGGTGCCGCTTAGGTGACGTATGTGCGCGTTCGGTTCCCTAACCTCGTGTACAAAAAACTATAGTTTGAAACCAATGAGACAATATTACCTCGTGAACAAAAAATATATTTTAAAACCAATGCGACGAATTTTGGTACATAGATGTACTTATTTAAGATGTACCAGGAGAAAATGTAATACACCCTTTGCAGATTAACTAAAAAATTCGGATAAGTTCATTAATTACTTCCCAATGAGTCTTCAATCATTTTCTGTAGCAACATTTCCTATTTCAGGATAGTTCTTTACTCCCCCAATTATAAACAATTCCTTGTCTATTTCTTCGAACCTGGACGCCATTTTCGGTAACGCTTTTAGGTAAACGGCGGACGTGTTCACCGCTCAAGTCACCCAAGGTACTCAAGAGACGCAATTGCGTTTTTTTAACGCTGCAATACTGCTGCGTTGATGGGGGCAATTGCGGTGCAAAACGACCGCAAGAGCGGCGGGTGGTAATGCAACGTCGACGCTGGTACGTGTGCAGTACCCATCAGATGTCACGTAAACCAAACCGCAAATGCGGTACCGCAGCATCGACCGCAAATGCGGTACCGCACGTGTGCACCAGCGCTAATGGATTGTATTTTTTTGTATCTTCCCACCTAGCATTTGCTGGGACGGCAAATTTTTTTTTTGGGGGGTGCATGTTACGGGCACTTTTTGCTCCTAACTGGCCTTACCATTGGACCAGAGGAACACCCAGCTTCCGGGACTTGCGCCCGCATCTGTTCGCTCGACACAGGCTCACGAGACGCAATGGCCGACATAAGCAGCTCCCAGGCAGCCAACAGGAGTGGAGAGTTCCCACATCTTCACCCTTAAGAATGAGATGACAGAACAGGAACAAACCCTTGAACAACCAGCTGGACTTTGGAAATGATTTGCAAACTCACGCTAGGTAAGAGTCGTGAAACTGGCGAGCGCACTGTCCCCGAACGCTGATGGACAGTGACGGCGTTAGGACTGAATTGTTGGGGGGAGGGGTCGACATAGGGCACATCTGGAAGAAGCGTGAACCAAGGATTTTTTTCAAGGCAACCGCATTATTCCGTTTAATTCAACCTCATTGTAATGTAAGCTTTTTTTTTGTAAATTACGCCCCTTAAGCACACAACATAAATTTGGTACAAAATCATATTGCAAAGACGCTAAAAAAAAAAAGTAAATAAATACAAAAAAAATAAATTAAAAAAATAATATTTCGGTTTATTCATTTGATTTCAAGTTTAGCCTGCAAGTATTTTTTCATTATTTTATTGTCTGTTGGTGACCTGAGTATTGAGGTTGGGGGTGGGGGGGGGGGGGGGGGGGCACATGGCCCACCCTGGCCCACCCCAGGCGCCGTCACTGCTGACGGAAGGCAAAACATGGAGGCACTGAGCAACAATACAATGCGAAAACAGATAATAAGCTGGATGTTTTTGGGAAGGTAACCCTTATATTGGCAATGTGAATAACATGAATTAATCATCATGTAAATAAATTTAAGTAACTATAATTTATTTCTTTTTTGTTTTTTTGTTCTTTGTTTTTTGTCTATGTTCCATTCAGTGCATATACAGCCATTTAATGCTTCATGCTCATTATGTATATACTGAATAAATTATTATTATAATTATTATTATTATTATTATTATTATGTAATAATTATATTATGTAATAATAGTAAAAAATTATTACACTAACATGCACAAAAACTATGATGAAACTAAAAGCCAACGTTTAAGAGCAACGTCACAAAAATACCAACTACCACATTGGAATAATTCTCATGGAACAAAAAATAAAAACTACTATATACCAAACATATTTAATAAATTAGAAAAACATGTGCTACTTTTCCAAAGTAAGAAAGAGCTGAGGAAAGCACTATTAGATGAGATGATAAAACATTATGAAACTGAGTAAATATTTTAACTGACATAACTGATTAAAAATTATAAATTATAACTGAAGTATTGAATATTGCAAATAAATTAAAAATATAAAACCTAAGTACTAAAATTAAGCAGTGTGAAATGAAATATGTAAATGAATTATCATGATATCTGTTATTTATATATTTGTTAAACTGTAACCTGTGTATTTTTTTTGTATTGCAGCTCAAACAAGTTTTTATTAAAAATTTCGAGCATTGTTCGCAATAAAGATTATTATTTCAATTATTATTATTATTATTATTATTTCAAACTTTAAGATGCAAAGTGTGTAAATTATTTATTTATCTAATTAATATTATTAATTACTGCATAATCCGTATTAAAATATTAAATATATATTAAACAATGATGAAGACTTGTCAAAATCTTAGCAAATTTAACTTATTCATCTGTACCATCTGTGTCATTTAGCAAAATCTGTTTGTTAATAATCAAAAGAAGATCTGTTTTAACTATTAACAAAAAAATTGACAGTGTCATTAAATACGAACATGTTGCTACAAACAACTGCTGAAACTTCTTAACTGGATTCGTCATTTGGCAGTTCTCAATGCTATGTAAGCTGTGCTTGAATGGCAACTAAAAACTTGTAAAGTTTTGTACAAATGGAGTGCGCGCATAATTTTTGATAATTAAATAAACAATCATCAAACCAAGAAAGAGAGAAAAAAACAGGATTTTTATTTCCACACGTATTAGCTGAGCCTTCCTTAGCTGTCGTGTGGTGTTTCATTTCTAATTTGACAGTAAGCGCCTTGCAAGTTATTAATATTTGTTTCAAAAATTCAGCTAGCTTCTCATCCTCCTTTTCAGGCAAAGATTACTGCACTTTGAACATGACGATGGGCAAAGAATGCGAAGTCTGTGCTACAGATCAAGACTGTCCCGAAACCCACAATTGCTGTCCCTGGCCAAAAGCTGAGGAAGGTTGCTGCCGGGAAAGCAAGATGGTCGATAATTCTGGGGTCAAATCAGGAAATCGAGTACGTCGATCTGTCCTGTATCGTACCGTAACACGCTCATCGAACCAACCATCTCCAACTAAAGTATTTCCTACAGTTACACGGTCATCCCAGCAGGCGACAATTCAAACAGTGACAAGACAGCAGGGCAACGTTCAAACTATATCGAGAGTGCAGGGCAACAATGTTCGAACTGTAACGAGAGTGCCGAGCAGCAATGTTCAAACAGTGACAAGAGAACAGCAGCATGTACTCACTGGATTCAACCAACATGGTAAAACCCGGTTTGTTTATTATCTTAAGTTTACTATGTAACCATACTTTTCCGGTTTTCAGAGTTTAAAAGTAGGAGATTAAGTGGCAGAATAGGTTTGAGAACAAGTGCACAGTCGCCGCCCTGGCGGCAATTATCCTTACAAGTATAAAATACGGAAGTTACCAACTAAATTACCAAAATAATAATAATGAACTAAATTAATATCTCCAGCTAAATTCCACACCCTCCCTTTTTAAAGAACACATGATCTCTAGTTTCCTGTCGTTGTCCCAAACTATTGTCCATTTTTGCATATTCGTCGCCTGTATTCTTACAAGTCACCTACATCACTGCATTGTCGACATAATGGAGCGGGTTCCTCTTCCCTTGTTGTTGCGTTGGATGCTCCCTTCCATCTTCCTGTTTGTGCCCCTACTACTTTCTCAATGGCATGTCCACTTTACGTGAAGCTCTAATTATTTAGAAGATGGGTAACAATAAGCCATACAACTGATTCAAGTTGTGTAAGCATTAATTTTCACACTAGTAGTCACCCCGTATTTTCTCGGGGTTTTATTTCGCCTGTTGTTGCTTTCCAGTTTACGGCCTCTGTCCCCTCCTCCTTTTCTCCCACCCATCCATCGACTTCCCTTCCGTCTTCCCATTGCTGCACGCAGATGAATTTGGATGGGTAGTTGGATTAAATACTGCCCCGCCCTCTCCTCCTACCTCTTCGTGTTACAAAAACTGATTCAGTCTCCATCTAACAACTAAAAAAAATTTGCATTTAAGGTTCAGTTAATGCGTAAATATATGCTTATTGGTAACAGACACACTGCCCCTGTCCCACCCTGTTTAGTTATAGCATTGGAATGCAAGGAGCAGGACTGCCCAACACACGAGCATTCCCCGTCCACTGCCACCCCCTCATCCCAGCCTATCGCTTTGGCTCGAGCGATCCGAACTGTGTGGAAAAACTACGTCCTTCATGCATGACGTCATTTTAAGATTTGCCATCGAAATGACCGCGCAGAGCAAAATATGTAGTCGAGGCATGGTTTTTCGATCTCCTTCCTTTGGGAAAAACAATGGTCGAGGCAACACGCCTTTAACAATTAGACATGGCCTCATTTTAACAGTCGACACGGCCACGGCTTCCTCCATGTTGTTAGACTGTTGTCTATTAGCTCACGCCTCTTCCCATTTTGTCACCCTGATATTTCCTGAAAACCATGTCCGATTCCAGATTTTTTTCTTCTAAATCTTGTTCAGGCATCCATGCTACTACATGGAAAGTATGGTTGGGATAGTCCTTGTGGTTTTCGTGTGACGCACGGTCTAAGTTTACATTGAAGTGTGATCATAGCAGAGCTCCGCTCCTACGGAACCCACCAAAGTCAACCAAATTAACATTTGCAACTAATTAAAATTTCCAACTAAATTCAACATCCGCTTTTTTTTATAACGTATGTATGAGGCAAAAAAAAAATTAGTGATTTTTTTTAAGTCGAGGTAAAGAAAAACCTAATAGACTAAATAGACTATCACGTCGATATTTCGAGCTTTGTGTAAAGTTGTAAAACAGCATTACACTATGGCTGGAAACCAACCACCATTAAACAGAAAACTAGGAAATGGCCGCACAGTACAAATGCATGTCTTTATTATTGTGGTAGTGGCCACAATTATGTCGTCGACATAAATCATACACACGTCGCCTACCAGGTCTCCGAGGACTAGAGTGATTGTACGCTCATTGTTGGGTGAAGGGGAAATTTCTTATTTCCTCTGTTGGCCAAAGGAGCCCATCGGAACCAAGCAAAAAAGCCTGAATTCTTATTTCTATTGTTTACTTCCCCTCCCCGGTGTTAGTTTTACATTAATAATTAATTTTGTTACCGCCTTGCTTCATTTATTTCCATTTCACACATTGAATCTTTTTAAATTTTTTTTTTACTTGCAATGGAATCGCCCGTCTTTATTTTATTTCGTGTTACTTTATAGGTAACCTTTTTTTTTAATGTAATTATTTTTTGGTTTAATATTTTTATTAATATTTTTATTTAATCTTAATTTTATTTTATTCACTCTGTATTGTATTTGTGTGTTTTGCCTATATCACAGTGGCTACTTCACGCCGAACGTGACTTTATTCCTATCACGTCTTGCAGTGGCTTTGTGGCAAACATTGGTGCGGGGCTTAAGGCGCTACCTAACTACATGCTTTTTCCCGGCCAAACATATAAATGTCAACAAGAAACAACACGTGAAGGGATGTGAAACTATCCAAACAACTTATATACAGCTAAAAACAGATGTTCGACTTTAATGCTGACGAGACTACAGTCCATTCACGTCCAGTTTCGCGCTGCATTTTATAAGTTGGTTCGTTTGTTGTTTGCTCTGCACCTTCCCC
>JAHWFP010269357.1:18327-30788 GCA_023313725.1 Lithobius niger
AGCATAGTTTTGTCAGGTAGTGCTAGCCTTGATCCTAGTCTAAGTGGGAGTCTAAGTGGCTCACTGCCTAGTGGAAGCATAGGTTTGTCGGGTAGTGCTAGCCTCACTCTTAGTCGTCTAAGTGGAAGCCTGGATGGGAGTGTAAGTGGCTCGATGCCAAGTGGAAGCATTAGTTTGTTGGGTAGTTCTACCTTCAATCCCAGTGTTAGTACAAGCCTGGCTGGGAGTATAAGTGGAAGCCTAAGTGGAAGCTTAAGTTTGTCGGGTAGTGCTACCCTCGATCCTAGTCTCAGTGGAAGCCTTGGTGGGAGTCTAAGTGGCTCAATACCTAGTGGAAGGATAAGTTTGTCGGGTAGTGCTACCATCGATCCTAGTCTCAGTGGAAGCCTTGGTGGGAGTCTAAGTGGCTCAATACCTAGTGGAAGGATAAGTTTGTCGGGTAGTGCTACCATCGATCCTAGCCTTAGTGGAAACCTGGGTGGGAGTCTGAGTGGCACAATACCTAGTGGAAGGATAAGTTTGTCGGGTAGTGCTAGTCTCGATGGTAGTCTGAGTGGAAGTGTGGGTTTAAGAAGGTAGTGGAACCTTGGGTGGCAGTCTGTCTTCAGCTACTGTTGCTGCATCTGCTGGTGTGCAACTAGGTTCAAAAGAAAAAGGAAAAGGAAATGGAAAAATACTTTAATGTTGCTAACTTAATACAACTACAAAAATGCTAAACCATAAAATCAGATTACTTTCATTCTTATTTGTACAGTGGAGGGGAAATGAAAATTGTTAATACATAAAGTTAAATGAATGACTATATTAGAAAACGACCATGTTTGTCAACAAGAATTTTGGAGGAGCTATATCGATATTCCATTACCTCGAAGAACATTTTCCTTCTAATAACCATATGAAAACTTCCATGTATCAGTTACTTCTTTTGTAAAATTGCAGTCGTATGCCAGTTGTATGGTAAATGAAATGCTAGACATGTGAACTTTATCAGTGATAATAAAAACTGTTCCTTTTCCTTTTACATGCTTGTAATACATGCCACATAGTCAATAAAGCATAAGTTGCAGTCCACTTTTTTGTGTCTTGTTATTCTGTAATGAAACTAAACAAAAATACAGTTAAGAAAAGAAACCGAATACATTAGAAAAAGTTTTTTAAGGGAAATGGTTAGGTTTTCTAACCATATCCCTTAAAAATAATTTTTTTATAATAAATTCAGCAAATTAGAAATTTATTTTTAATTTATAATAATAATAGAATAACAATAAAAGGTAAAGGGAAATACAGGAAAGGATCAATTGATCCGCTAAAAACCTCTCCCAAAAATTTTTAAAACCACTAAGGAAATTGAAAGCATTTCATTTAGTTTGTGTACTAAATTAAAAATAAATTTCGAATTTGCTGAAGCTTCATAATTTAACAGGGTTCCTTCATTTTACCTTGCTGTTAATTAAATGGAGTAACGCACTGATTTAAATGTAGTGAAAAATGGAACTGATGTTGTAGTGTGTTTAGCAATGCATGATGCTCTTTGCATTGTTCTGGCCCATCCTCGTCGTTTGATTGATTGATTTGTTTATTGAATTGATAATATCTACAAATCTATGCACTCACCAACTAAACATAGATTAGACTAACCAATACTTACCTTAGCTAGACAACACCGACTGCTCCTGGATACACAATACACAACAGATATCACAGAGCTTTCTCGTCGTTATCACAGCTGCAACAATGATCGGAAGTTCCCGGTTCAGTTGTCTAGATTAGCCTTTCCCGCCCAAATAGAGTCTTCCTTAGTAGTAGGGCAAATAATGCAGAGCAACCCATTTTGAGCAACCTATCAGGAAAACCCGTGCAGATGGGCTCCTGCGATGGTCTTCTTTCTTCGTGGTACCGCACATTCATACATACATGTACTCTCCACACAACGCGAGAATTGTAGAACAGTGGGCGAACAGGTGTTAATTTGGTAAAAGATCTGGGTGTCTTGATCGATTCGAGCTTAAAATTATCGACTCATTGTGCACATGTTGCAGCGAATGCAGGTGACATTTGGGGTTGATTCAGCAGATATTTACTTCGGGCTGCACTTAAACAAAACTGCGTGCTTTTAAAGTTTGTTAGACCTCTTTTGGAGTATGTAAGCCCAGTTTGTTCTCCACACCTTCTGCGGGATATTGACCATCTGGAATAGGTTCAGCATAGGTTTACAAAGTCACTAACTGGAACGAAACATTTGCCTTATTATTTACGACTCAAAGCACTGGGTATTGAGTTACCGGAGTTGTGCCGCTTAAAGGCTGACCTTTTACTGACTTTCAAGATTCTGCGTGGTCTGCTTTCGGTCGATCTTACTTTATTTGAGCTCAGCACTGTAAATTGAACGAGAGGTCACAGCCTAAAATTGAGCGTGCCCGAGATACGATTGGCCTGCCGCAGAAATTTCTTTGCCGTAAGGGTGGTCCCCGTCTGGAATTCACTGGAGGAGCACATGGTTACGGTGCTGACGGTGCTTGCATTCAAGCTCCTTCTAAGCAATATGGATCTAACTCGCTTCCTGAAGAGGCCTCAATTTTGTGGCAGCCATTGATCTTATTTTTCTTCGCACTGGAATGAATGAGATCAGTCACTGCATCAGCTTTTTATTGACAATTGACCTAATCTGGGCAGGCTATTTATCTTTTTTAGGCTAACAGTTAGTGGCTATTCAGCCCTTGTTAGTTCTGTTGCTCCTGCAACGAATATTCATTTATAAAGCTTGGTTGAAAATTATTAAACCTTCATGATACGAGAAGCACTTGGAATATTTTACCATTCACACACAACCAGAGAATTATTACTGTTATGTCTAATTACAGCGCATAATTTATCTACCATCCTAAGGCCTCAGATATAAGCTCATGGAGAATTAGCCTTTCACCACTCAATACGAACAACAAAAAAAAAAAACGTTTGTGAGTATTATGGCGCCAATAAAACTCAATAGGACACGTACTCATACACTATAGTGGCTACTCGTTCGAGTGAAATAATTCTGAGCATACCCGTCGCACAAAGGATACTTAGAGCCGGAATTATGTTCATAATTATAACATTGACAGCTCATAGCGTCAAGGGCTGGAATACGGGCGGAATTATTATTTATGAAAGAATTGCAAGTTGTGTTAGGGCTATGATTTTTAGCAGTTCCTCTAATTTGAGCTTAAATTCCCTTGAAAAGTTGGCTTCCCTGCTGATCTCATTATACTACGCATGTCCGAGACTGGTTAACCTTTATAAGGTTCGCGCAGCGGACTGGTAACCATCTTTCTCCAAGGGACGATCACTTCGTGCGGTTGTCTTGAGCACTCCTTCGTAATTCTTCTTCCTACGCCGTTCATCGATCCTACTTCGCGATCCGCCGGCCTTAGTCTGCCGATCCACGATCCGCCGTCTGCGGAATTCTGTTAGTGAACCAACGATCCTCTACTAACACCCTTCTGTAACGTGCACCGTTATAGTCCCTTTGGAGTCCTCAACCCAGTCCGAGTCTAGACCCCGCTCCGCTCCACCAACGTGCCAAGCCGCACAGTCCTGCCTCCTTGAAGCCCTGCTCCGGCTCACGCCCGGTCCGCTCTCCACGCCTGTCACAGCATGCTCCACCTTGTCGTTCCGGCCGTACACCAGTGTCTGTCGTCATACGATACGTCCACCAAGGGCCCCACATTTGGTTGCCTTTCCCGGCCTCCTATCCCATTTTCCTGAACAAGGTAGGAGGGGTGGGGGCTTCAAACCAAGAGACCACTCAATCTTGCTCCAGCCACCTCTACTTCCTTCTCCTGTCACATCGATCCCACTCGGGAAGCGGCTGGACCTTCTCCCCGTTTCTCACCACCACGCGGACTGTCCCTTCCAGTCCCATTCCCAACATTCTCCCGTCACTTCTGTTGTTCTACGAACAGTCCTGTTGGATGTTGCTCTCCTTCTGGTTCCTCACCTGCCAGTCCGTCTGTAGTCCCTTCATCAGCCGTGCCATCTCCTACTCTTCAGTGCTTCGAAGAGGATGTACAAGATTTCGATGTCGTCTACACCCGCCTTGAGATGCTACATTCCCAAGAATTCTTGGCACTCTCACCTCCGTCTCCAATTTCGATTTCAAATCACCAACCTATCTCCTTCCCTGGGATCACTCCACTCAAGACCTCTTTGACCAGGTCCTACTCCACTCCCATCGCCTCGACTTCACGAGCCTCCTGCACGGCGGCTCTCACGCCGCCTCCTCCTAGCTCCAGCCTGACGTCTTCCTTGTCCTGTTAGCCCCTTTTACTCGAAGTTTGTTTAAAAAAATAATAATAATAAATACTTAATACTATGAAACAACAAACAACAGCAATTATACACCGTTTATGCCAATTCACCCTTGGGGTGGCATCTCCACAATACTCGACATTACTCCACTTCTATATGGAACTATCACCTCTCAACCAACATTCAGCGAATTTAAAGCACAATTACTTCCTGCATCCAGGGGACTGGTCCGCCTTCCCCTCTGGGCCTCACAACTTTCCGTTCCATTCAACGATCCGTTACTGGATGTTTCTTTGATAATTTTTCTTACACTCCTTTGACGTATGTACCCAATACCTTTTCCAGCTCCAGTCATTCTGAAGTACCAATCACTCCTACTCCTACGACATCAGTCCTATTCTGCTGGACTACGATTTTCCTCTTGCTGTCTGGTCCATTTACTCCGTTCAGCCAATCTATGCTTTTGTTTTCACTTTCTTTGCGCCTCTTCTTGTTTGGATTCATCTAGTATATGCACTACATTGTGACTGAGAACAACGTTCGGGTACAAAATATAACGTTAGTGATATCAAAAGTTGAACAAAAAAGCTCAAGTAAAAATTTCTCTGGCAAGAGACAATAGTTGAAAAATAACTGTGAATGTCTCAAAAATACTGGCCTTGATTCTTTGGAACTTTGTAGACTGACGACAGACTTGCCTTGGTGTGTAACATCCTCCATGGTAACTTATCGACTGCCTACCCTTGTTTGAAATTAGCCCTGTAACCTAGACAAGGGGTCACAAATTCAAACTGATGCTTTCAAAGGCAAGACTAAACTGCCGGTAAAATTTCTTTGCTGCAAGAGTTGTCCCAGCAAGGAATTCACTGACTGAAGAGGATTTTCCGTCTTCTCTGTAAACAGTTTTAAGGGATTGTTAAATTTGTCAAACTTAAAAGCGTTTTTGAAACAGCCAGAATATTGACAGCAAGAGCTAAGTTTTCATTGTAGGGTTAGAATTTTTTTAATTTAGTTTTGATCAAAGTGGATCACTTCGCACTCCTTTTCCTGAGTTATCCTTTTTTTTACATTGTCCTGTCATGCTATACTGTATACCCCCAAAAGTACCCCCAAAAGTAGTTTTTGTTGTTTTCGTCCGCCCAATTCTTGAGTATGTCACACCGTCTTGGTCGCCTTACTTGGTGAAAGGCATCGACCTAATCGAATCGGTTCAGAGGAGATTCACCAAACGCCTTCCTGGATTTCAAGAGGTTGATCATCTAGAATAGCTTTCCAGGGCAGACCTTGAACTGTTGGAACTTTGTCGACTGAGGTTCGACCTTATTCTAACGTATAAAATACTATATAACCTTATTTCGGTCGATTTACTCCTCTTTGACCTTGTTCCTCGTCTTCATAAGACCCGGGGTCATCCCTCGAAGCTTGCGGTCCAGGGGTATCGGCTTGACTGCAGAAAAAAATTTCTTTGCGGTCCGGGTCGTCCCAGTTTGGAATGCCTTTCGTTCAAGGACAGTATGCATGAACTCGCAGGGAGGCTTCCGCAGGGAGCTACTTATTGAAAACCTTATCCTTTTTATTAAGAGAGCTTGTTAGTTTCCCCACCACGAAAATACAGTCAGTATTAGCGGCTCACAACCCTTTCGGTACCTTCAACTAACGATGGTTATTTTGTTTTCTTTGTATTTTTAGCTTACGTTGGATGATATTTTATATACATATATTAAAAAAAATCTTTTTATTGATAATGTATGACAACTGGCCATCTCCCCTCCAGTACCTTTCCTACACTTCTGGCGATGACATCGGGGACCTTTGTGTCCCTGGCAGGTCTAACCTTGGTAGTAAGGTAGTTGTGACCCTACCCTACCTTCACTTTTCCATCCTTTTGGCCATGCTATTTTTAAACTTTTTTTATTTTTATCTCATTCACATGCTTTTAATTTCTGCTTTTGAAAAATTCTCCTACTTTTTTACAGACAATCATGTTTCTCGTGGATTGCTATCGGAGTTGTGATGCTGCCAATAGCATAACCAGAAGTATTGGGCAAGTTTAGGCTTCGTGCTTACTCCCTAATACGATTAACTGGCTGATTATGCTCCCGAAGTGCCAACTAAGGGTGGGATCACGGTGTAACCCGTGGAGTCGAGCCGCCGTAGCTGGTACGGCCCCACCGCACGTTACACAAATAAAACAGTCAGAGGTACATCTACGCCGTGGAACGGGCTAGCACTATCTCCACAAACAAAGTAAAAATGAATAGGCATCAAGGTTGGGGACTGGAATTTCCTCCTTAGGATTTATTCGCCTCTAACATAACATTTTGAAAAATCGGTTTGGGGGTAGGACCATTTCCGGAGCCAACACACAAAGTTCATGAACATTACTTCGACAGGCATTGGCAATGTTTATCAACACATGGAAAGTTGCAAGAAAAGAAGGAAATGGAACAGATACACTTACAGATGGGTCAGCCAAACCTTCCAAAGGGATCCGGATTCCAAAGTGATAACAATTTCGTCAGGGGAAATTGAAAGGGGTGGATACATGGATAGGGCGTTTTTCGTCATCCAGACAACTTCAAAACAACTCTCAATACAAATGGGATAGGCAAATACATGGATACACTTTACTCAGGACATGAGCAAACTTGGGTAAGAGAGGACTTTTCCCCATGGAACCAAGAAGGAGAAGAGAGTAAACAAAAAAGGTTAAAGGGTTTAACGAGCGTTAACCACTCCTGGTCATCTGCCCGAAGCCCTAAGGCCCTATGTCTGCAACAGTAAACAAAAAACAGTTAAACAATAACACACCATAACAATGGTCTCTTAGGAGCTAGTACAATTGTAAAGGGGAACAATGAGAAGGGAACAATAAGAGTAAAACTTCTCAGGCCTTAAATTTGATGTAAGGCAACAAAGGGCCAAAGGGCAACAGCTCCAGGAACAAGTGGAAAAGGACAGAGCCTTACTCTTTTTACCAGCATATAGTCAATGCTCTCCCCTTTTAGGCTGGCAATCAGCGACCTCTTGGGTCCTGTTGCTCCAGCAACAAATTATTTTATTTATTTATTATTTATTTATTTATTGCCGAGCCAAAATTTGCCATAAATCGAACAATTATTATGGAAGAAATTACAAATTTTCGAATTAATTTCTAACACTCACCATTGTAAATTTAGAATCCTGATCAACTAAGGAATTCCGATGAAGCATATACCATGCTGGTGGTAGTCAAGTAACTTTAAAAAACACAGCAATTTAAATTTTGGTTGGTTCTTTCTAGCTGACAACCTTTTTCGACATAACTCAATGAAATAATAACATTTGATTGTCCCATTTTAACCACTACTGGAACATCGCAACTATAAAAACAAATGGATTCCGTTAACGATACACCTTAGCACCATTTGAAAAAAAAGAATGCTTGGAGGGATTACCTTCAGCATAGCGATGAAATTGCATTTATACTAGCGATGGGAATTCCGAACATGATACTTCGTATCACGGCGAAGCCATTATATAAAACGAATGTACACAGCAGTCGATGTATTTACACACATCACGAAACAACAACATGCCTGCGTCTAATAGTTTAAAGATTCCTCGTTGCCACGGCAACGTGTAGCAACGTGTAGTCGCGATACCATGGTGCAGTAATCAATAAGCCTAATCTCAAACGCAGCTGCTACTTACGAAATAAAAATGACAACTAAAAATTAGGCCTAAAAGCTACAAATTAGGCCTAAGAGCTCACACTTTTTGACCTACAATATTGTGTTCGTTACTGATGGATTATAATGTGGTTTTAAGATCGCTATCACCTTGCGTGACAGAGGTGTGAGCTTCAATATTTTCGTTGGTGCCGTTGTCAAGACTTGTGTTAGACCAGCGGCAGCATTGCCAACCTGCTGAATCTTTTGATTATTGTTAAAAACTATCGCTCTGATGATTGTTTGGCTTTATTATTAACATTTTGTAATCTGGGGAAGGCGCTTTGCACAGCAGTAATTATTGTTGTAAACAATGTTAGAATTATTAGCGGCGACAGCCTAACCAGCTGTGACAAACGTGCCGTTTTATTTTTAGTCGGTGGCGATGGCTCACATCTTTAGTGTCCAATGTGGAAAGAAGCTAAAAATAACTAACCACACACTAAATGATGGAGCGAACGAAAGCCTATTAATATAATATTAATAAATTATAAATATGATACGTAGCTTTGGCCTATTTGAAAATAAAGCTAAAATAAGACAAAGGCCTTCAAATAGCAGCAGTATGTCACAACAAAAGGCAGAGCCCAAACTTAGCCGAATGAGCATTTCTCCTAGATTTTTAAGGAGCATTAACACGTATGGTGCAGTCATTAAAATAAACACTAAATATACATTTGAAATAAAGGTCTGTTCGCTCCGCCTACAATATGCCCAAAGCCTGTTTCCTAGTTATTATTATTACATTGCAACATGTCAATACGTAAAAGGTCATATATATTTGATGTATTGCACCCCAACTAAATGTTTTATCTGGGCTGTATTGTAACGGGCTGGCCTATACCACACTCCATTGTTGTTTGCTGTGACGTGCATATCGTACGTGACTGGGCTAGTCCAATCAGACGGCCAAATAGACTTTGTTCTCGTTCGTCATTGGCTAACTCATTGTGACGTCACGGCAAACAGCTATAGCGCATGGTTTAAGTAAGCCGAGTGCTGACCGTCACTGTCTACCATTCCTTTAAGGCTGCTAGAGTCACTCGTATTACTGTTAAAACAAACAACTGACAATTTGTTTTCAGTTTTGTTAACCAAAAATTATTATAAGCGTAGTTCTAATTCGAAAACATATCGGAATGAGGAGTTTTGGCTTTGTAGACATTAGGCCAAGCAAATTAGACCAAAATAAAGGCAAACCCGGTATTAAATCCTAAAGAAATGATCTTTGGTAGGAACGTTCGTGTGTATCAGGGTAATTATTTTCCGGAAGTATAGAAAAATGCGGCTTAGGGAAAAGCCGCCATCTTGGAAAATGGCTGCCAAATAATGTTACATTAGTCGTAAGTCCGGCATAGTCGAGCCTACAGGAAAACATCCAATACAAATTATGTAGAGAACAGTGTAACGAACAACTTTCCTTATATTAGAACAATTTTTCCATAAAACAGCTAAATAAAGCAGGTAGAGCCAGTTGAATACTAATTACATATTCGAAACGCCTCATTTAATATACGTTTTATTAACGCCTGTAGTTTAATTTCAGTTTTATTAACCATACTATAGCGGTATATTAATGTGGATGTTCGTTTCATTCTGTTGTAGGTGGTGACATAAGCTGAATAATGGATGCTCCATTGTTCCATGAAGATTGTTAATACGTCTAATAGTCTGGTAGCAGGGCCAAAAACCTGGAAGTAAGGTCCACCCAATGTTTTATAGTGTTTTGTGCTTCTTCAAGACATACTGAATGAAATTCTGCGGGGTGCCACTTTGTCACCCTTGAGAAAATTTAAATATTCAAGATGGCGGCCAAGATGGCTAAAAAACCATATATCGGCCATATCTTCACTTGTACAACAGATAGGGTAATCATTTTGGTGTCTGATACTATGTTTTCAGGGTCAGGAAATACTTAAAACGAATTATCTTGTTGATAAAATATACGGCTTTTTTTTTAGGGGCTGGTGTCATTGTCACTGTTCGATTTTTTGCTCATTTTCAACTTTCAACTGCTATTCTGTCGTTTGAAATTTAGGTGGCAGACCCCAATTAGATTCATTCGAAAGGTGGGAATGTCTTCTTTGCATCAAGGGTAAATGAATGGGTTTATCATTGTTAGGGACTGAGCTGCGCTCTTTTATTTAGGGGCTGGTATCACAGGCACCGTTTGATTTTTAGCTCGTTTTCAACTTTCAACTGCTATTCTGCCATTTCTAATTAGGTGGGACCCTCCAATTAGATTCAGTCGATAGGTAGGAATATCGGCTTTGCATCAAGGGCAATTAAAAGGGTCTACCATTGGTAGGGCCCAAGCTACGTCCTTTTTACTAGGGGCTGGTATCACAGTCACTGTTTGATTTTTTAACTGCTATTCCGAAGTTTGTAATGTAGGTGGATGACTCCAATTAGGTTCACTCGAAAGGGGGGTAAGTCTTCTTTCGAATGAATCGAATTGGAGTTGTCCACCTAAATTAGAAAGGTCAGAATAGCAGTTGAAAGTTAAAAATGATCGAAAAATCGAATGGTGACTGTGATACCAGCCCCTTAAAAAGGCACAGCTCGGTCCCTAACAATGATAAACCCATTATTACCCTTGGTGCAAAGAAGATATTCCCACCTTTCGAGTGAATCTAATTGGGGTCTTCCACCTAAATTAGAAACGGCAGAATAGCAGTTTAAGTTGAAAATGAGTGAAAAATCTAATAGTGACTATCACACCAGCCCCTGATAAAAAGGGCGTATATTTTATCAACAAGATAATCCGTTGTTAGCATTTCCTGACCCTGAAAACATAGTATTAGACACCAAAATGATAATCCTGTCTGTTCTATAAGCGAAGATATGGCCGATATATGATTTTTTAGTCATCTTGGGCGCCATCTTGAATATTATAATTTTCTCAAGGGTGGCAAAGTGGCACCCTGCAGAATTTCATTACCTATGCCTTGAATAAACACAAAACACCATAAAACATTGGGCGGACCAAACTTACAGGTTTTTAGCCTTGCTATTAGCCATATTAACAATCTTCATTGTTAATATGGCTAACAGTCTGGTAGCAGGGCTAAAAACCAGGATGTCAGGTCCACCCAATGTTTTAAGATGTTTTATCACCATCTACAACAGAATGAAAAAATATGTGCATTAATATACAAGTATAGTATGGGTAAAAACTGAAATTAAAGTACAGGCTTTAATAAAAGGTACATGTAATTAGTATTCAACTGGCTCTACCTACTTTATTTAGCTGTTTTATAGAAAAATTGTTCTAATATAAGCAAAGTTCGTTATACTGTACCCGACATAATTTGTACGAGATGTTTTCGTGTAGGCTCGACTGTGTTGGAGTTATGGCTAATGCAACATTATTTGGCGGCCATTTTCCAAGATGGCGGCTTTTCCCCCAGGCGGATTTTTCTATACTTCTAGATAATAATTACCATGATATACACGAACGTTCCTGCCAAAGATCATTTCTCTAGTATTTAATTCAGGGTGAAAAGCTAATGTGCTTGGACTAAAGGTGTCACACCCCCTCCATCATTGCTTGTGAAACCACGTTCGTATCTCTGATCATACGGCTGTACAACGCAGCTGAAAATTATAGTTAAAAACAAAGAAAATAAACCTTTTGTTTGTACCGTACTTCTACGGACCATTATACGCAGTAGATCTTCCATGATTACAAATGGCTTGGGAACTTAAATTTAAGACCCTTTAATAGCCTTGAAATAGCCTGGAAATTTATGTGATAACTTCTGCACTGACCCTGCCCCTAGCACCAAGAAGCAGATGGGTAAAGACTAGGAAATATCATTATACGCTTAGGTAAATCCAGCGTAAACTACTATACAATCCCCAAAGGCCCCAAAATTAAAGCCTTAAATATAAAACAGGACAGAAAGCTGGCGGCTCAGCAAGAGTGAAATAAATACAGATACAAACCTATTTCTGTTGCCTTTTGGACTTAAATGTCAGACTGCCTGAGCAGGGAATCGAAACCATGGCCTTTGAAACCAAAGGCCGTGGTCCTTCGGCTGAGCCATACTGAAACGGCTGATATGTTTATATGTACGTGTTAAATGTTGCCTATGGACATTTCCTTTTTAAAAAAGGCCGTGTCAGTATGGCTCAGTGGTAGGACCTCAGCCTTTGGTTTCAAAGGTCGTAGGGTCTACTCCCCACTGAGGCAGTCTGACATTTAAATCCACAAGGCAATGTAAACAGGTTTGCATTTGATCTGTATTTATTTCGCTTTAATATCTGCGCTTCTATGTGCTATTCGAAAATATCCAATACTTGTAAATTTTAACATTCTTACTCCCGGAATGAGTTTTCCCTAGAGATTCAAAGTGCCTAGATCAATTCCAGCTCAGTAAGCCAAGTGTGCATGTGTGCACGCCTCCTTTAAAAGTGCCATAGCGTGGACAGGGGCAGGGGGCATCTTTTTCTCTCTGG
>JAHWFP010269367.1:0-20711 GCA_023313725.1 Lithobius niger
ATTGCATATATAGTAGAAGCGGAGCGACAGAGCTCACCTTTTCGACACCTCTACCCTGCCCAAATGGCAATGAGAGGGGAGGAGGGCGGCAAGCCGGGTAATGTATTTTTCAATGGGCAATAGAAACAAAAATTAACCAGGTATCCTGGAATTTTGATGTTTCTACTTGCCGTGAAAAATACATTACCCAATTACGGTATTAGCATTCCCACAGACTTCGTCAAGGCGGCGGGCACCATTTGATCGGAGTCCCCTTAGCTAGCGGCCAGACCCTGTAACGCAAGGTTAGTTTACGTTGCGTCCAAGGGTCAGAGTACTCTGTGGGCAGCAATAAACGGCCCAACACGGTACAAACCGTCGGTATGGTGAGATATGTCCCAGAGGTAGTGGGACGTAAAGACGGTAGGATGGCGCCAAGATTCCATAATGTCGGTAATGGAAATATTGCTAAAATGTGCCCAGGACGTGAAGATGGCACGAAGCTCATGAGCCGTGACTTTGCTATTTTCTGTGATGCAATTGATGTCTATGGCTTCGTAGGCTTGTAGGATGACGGTTTTGATCCACGAAGCAATAATCCGTGCAGAGGTGGCCCCAGTCTTGCTGCTGTACGGGAGAAAGAGTTGGGTATTATCTTGGCGGATAGCAGAGGTTGCTTTCAGATAGAAGCGGAAGGCCCGAACAGGGCATAAGTTTTGTTCATGGTCATCCCCAAGGATGTTGGATAGGGACGGGATGATGAACGGATGTGAGCGTACAGTTGGTTTCTGGGTTTTTGCTCGGAAAGAAGCAGCAGGCGTAAGCGTGACGCCACGAAAGTCAGGCAAAAAAGAAGCAGTCACGTTCTTTTGCGGATAGAGCTTGAAGTTCACTACAACGAAGACAGGCGGCGAGAGCTCGAGGAAAACAGTTTTCCTAGTAAGATAGCTGAGGCGTGCTGAAGCCAATGGCTCATATGGGGGAGCCATCAAGGCTGTAAGGACGACGGATAGATCCCAGTCTGGAAATCGCTTGGGGGTCCGTGGGCGATCTAATTGAAAGGCGTGGATAGGCGAGGAGATCCGATAATCCGTAAGGAGCAGTATTCCCGGCCGCTTTGAAGACAGCATTCAGCGCTGAATGGTATACCAGGATGGTGGATCCGCGTAAAACCTCCTTAAATAAGGAGGTTAGGAACCGGAGGAGGTCGTGTAGAGGCGGATGGAGTGGATCGACTTGTTGTGAGCTACACCAATGAAACCATTTTATCCAGTAGCTGTCATAGACTTTCGTAGCGGAGGATCGCACGGCTCTGGAAGTAATATGGGAGGCCTCGTCTTCAAGAATGCCTGTTGAGCGGAGCAGTCGGACGATAGTAGCCACCCGTGAAGCTGAAGCGAGGACAGGTTCGGATGGAGCAATCGCTCCTGGCCTTGCGAGAGAAGATCCCGCCATGGTGGTAATCGGCACGGGGAGGCTATGAGGAGGGATAGGAGCAGAGGGAACCAAGCTGCGGATGGCTAGTTCGGTGCTATCAGCAGAAATCGTCCGGAGTAGTCGGCAATTTTGCAGAGGACTAACGGCAGAAGGAGGTGGTTCCAATCCAAAGTGAGGGCGTCCACTGCCCAAGCTCGGGGATCCGGTAGGGGACTGACGAACAGGGGAAGTTTGTTGTTGAACCTCGTGGCGGACAGATCTATCATTGGTTGATGCCACAAGTGGAAGAGAGCGTGGCATACGGATGGATGGAGTGCCCATTCGTTGATCGAATGCATCTAACGAGAGAGGGAGTCAGCAATAACATTCAGGGATGTGGAGCGGCAGGAGGTGAATGTGGGAGAGGATGCAGAAGCGGAAAATTTCGGACGTGATGTGGTGGAGAGTGGGAACGAGTCCCACCGCCTCTGCAGAGGTAAGCTACTGCTGTCGTATTGTCGATGTGGATCTGGACAGTTTTGGAGGAGAAGCAGCTTTGAAATAGGTTAAGGCCCTGAAGGATCGCGCGAAGTTCTAGGAGGTTGATATGCTCGTTGGTATCTGCCAGCCATAGACCGGAGGCTGTGAGGTTGCCGACATGTGCTCCCCATTCTAGCCGAGAGGCATCCGTGAATAGGTGAAGATCGGGGAGCGGCTCGTGAAGAGGAACGGACGCGGTCAAGTTTATGACATCCATCTACCAAAGGAAGGTCGCCGTTGGAAAGGATGAGTCTCGGATTTGAGGGGGCATCTTGAGAGTAAGGCTGGAGTCCCCCCCCCCCCCCCAGTATGTCACACGATAGTGATGGAGGGGGCGAGCCATCCATCTGCCGTAGGGAACCAGATCCGCAAAGGAGTCGATTGCCCCAATGGCAGATGCAAGATCCTGGAAAGTGTGTTGGGACCGTCGTAGGAACTGTCGAGAAGTTAGCAGGTGGGATTGGATCCAGTCCGGAGACGGGGCGACCGTCCCTCGGGTGAGGTCGAAGGATACTCCAAGGAAGATGAAGCGTTGAGCCGGTACAAGACGGGATTTTGGGAGATTGATACCGAAGCCCAGCCGGTGAAAAAGTAACATGACGGTGTGTAGGTGTTCCAGCAAGCCGGAAGGGGATTGGATGAGGTAGGAGACTCGTCGAGGAAGGCGTGGAAGCCTTGGTGGTGGAGATGCGCCAAGACCGGACGGAGGACACAAGTGAAGATCCTTGGGGCCGCGTTGAGTCCGAACGGTAGACAGAGGTATTCGTATACAGTGTTGTCGAGGACGAAACGAAAGAGGTGGCGGACAGTTGCATGTAGGGGAATGTGTAGGTAGGCGTCGGCCAGGTCTAGTGACACCGTCTAATCGTGAGGACGAAGGGATTCGCGGATAGAGGGTACGATCTCCATCTGGAAGTGCGGATTGTCTATGAACTGGTTGAGAGGTTTGAGATTGAATATTAGCAGAGTTCCATTGTTCTTTTTGTCTCACAAAAAAATTTCGCTGTAAAATCCCAGTGAGAACGGGGGAGGACTACGCGAATAGCATCTTTATGAAGAAGGGATAGTATTTCTAAACGCAAAGGGCTCGAAGGAGGGGACTGACGATCCCACGGTGGATCGCCTGTTGGGGGAGGAACAAAGAACTTTGGTTAGAAGCCGTCGGTCACGATCGCACAAAGCACGGGGTCTATGGTTAGCGCATGCCAAGCTCTGGCATAGAACCGAAGACGACCCCCTACAGCTTGTGGGGGAGGATGAACGGCCCAGAGTGCGTCCTCGTCCGCGGCCCTGGGGTTTATATGTAAAGGGCAAAGCGGACCGAGGAGCAGGACGATCAGCAGTCTTGACATCACGAGACGTTCCTAACGGAACATCCGTTTTGGGATGAACGGAGGAGGGACAATTAGAGCTCCTAGACTTAGCGAAGCATGGCTTCCGTGATATGTCTAAGTGTGGTGCCACCTTTGGGACGAGACCCCGAAGAGAGTCGGTCTCATGGATCATTTGATTGCGGAGATGGCGGGTGGATGCATGGAGGCTGGGAGCAGTGTTCAAGGCAACTTCTCGAAGTAGTAAGGTAGAATTGAAAAGGGCCCTGGTGTACCAGTTAAGTGCATGGTAGGTGGCAAAGCATCCTTTGCGAAAGACTTGATTAATGAGGAAAGTGAGCTGACTGGTATCCTCAGGCGGATCAGAATAGAGCCGTTCACACATTGCGTTGGCGGCTGTGCAGAGTACATCAGTTTGGGAAGCGGCACGATGACCAAGGCGGAGGATACGGTCGTTATCCAGTAGAACAAAGACTGGAACTGAAGCTCGTCGAGGGAGGTAAAGGGAGGAACCAAAATCCAACTTCGCATCCGCTGTTAAAAACTCGGAATGAGGATAGGTATCAAAGTTGCGAGGATTGCTGGTGCCATCTCCAATGGGACGAAAGAAGTAATTCTCTCGGCCCGGACGCGGCGGAGGATGGTCCTTGTCCAATTCCAGAGGGGACCCATTACCTAAAAGGATCCCACAGTTTCAAAGAAGGGTAGTGAGTAACGTTGTGGATTGTTCAAGGAGAGGCGGTTGAAGGGATGGTTGGTCGCGGAGGCCGAAACCATAACCCGTGGCCAATCCCCTATTTTTGACTGCATCCGGGGCGGATGCGGAAGGTTTATACAAAAAGCAATCGGGGATAATTTCCTTCACTGTCTGCAGCAAGTCAGGTAGCGGAATCTCGGAAGGATCTGGATTGTTGGGAAACGGCGGCTCTGGTAGGCCGAAGTCCGAAGGGTCCAGCGAGTTATACGAATCCTGACCGTCCGGCGGGGAGGACGGAGGTGGGGGTGACGGTGGACGAGGCGGCGGGTCAGCAGAGGATGGACCGGCGGATTCCCGTGAACAGTGACGTTTGGGGAGAGAAGGCAACCTAGCCGAGGTGTATTCGGGCTCTTTTCGTTTGAAATCCGCAGGGAAGCATCCATGAGGGAATGGACTTGCGAAGGGGTGAGCGGATCCTCAGTCCATCTGGAGGATCGAGAAGAGCGCTCCAGTGGCAGAGCGGATGCGGACGAGGCGTGTTTAGTCGCCGCTGTCCGTGCCTTGATTTGCAAGCGTGCGTAACGCTCCTTAGTGCGAGCAAGTTCGGAGGATAAAGATCGCAGGTCCGAAGCTGGCGGAGGCTGTCCGCACGGGATAGGGGATGTGGCGGTCGTATTACAGTGCGGTGGAAAGGATTCCGACAAAAGCGGATTAGGAGGCGGAGGCTCCAACATATCCTGTCCTGTGGTGATTTCGAGGACCTCAGCGTTCTCGAATGATGGAGGAACAGGCGAAGCGGATAAACGAGGAAGGGGGAGGATTCCCTCGGCATCCTCCAGGCGGATGAGGAGGAGGATACGGATAGCTAGTGCTGGAGCGGACGGTAAGCACAGCGTTTTTCCGGAAGTGAACAGCGTGGTCGCTAGAGAAGAAAAGGTGAGCTCTGTCGCTCCGCTTCGACTATATATGCCGGAAGAACTCGTTTTCTCTAGCTGAAACAGCATTAGGAGAAGGAAAATGCTAATAATTGGGTAATGTTATTTTTCACGGCTAGTAGAAACAGAAAGAAAGGAATTGTAAAAGAATAAAAAGAATATGGGATCCCCAACAGCAGGTTGTCTATTTTTAAGAACAGAAAAAAGCTACGCACCTCAAAAAACAGCAACGTAGAGGCAGCTTTGTGGAAATGGTTTGTCGAGGTTCGTACCAAAATTGTGCCGTTAAGTGGGCCCGTAATGAAGGTGAAAGCTGAACAGCTTAGCTGTTGTACGAAAACTTCACTGCTAACAGAGAATGTTTGCGCCGCTTCCATTGTCGTTGTGGTGTATTTAGCTGTAAAATTACTGGTGAAAGTGGGACCGTGGATTTAATCACTACTGAATTGTAGTTGAAAAATCACATGCCATTATAGCTAGATACCTATTCTTTTTGTGGGATATTTATAATGCTGACGAGACTGGGTTTTTTTTTTTAAAAACCAGACCAGATCGTACTTACGCTTTAAAAAAAAAAAGTGCGCCGGTGCAAAGCAAAGAACGGATCACAGTGCTACTTTGCACTAACATGAATGGTAGCGACAAAATTAAACCCCCATTAATAGGAAAATTGGCCAAACCCAAATGCTTTAAAGGTGTTAATCATTTGTCAGTTGACTATAAAAACCAGAAGAAAGCGTGGATGGCACCTGAACTTTTTCAGGAGTGGGTGTTGAAGTTTGTTCAACGGATGATTAAAGAAAAAAAGTTATTCGTTTCATTGACAACTGTGACACTCACACTATCACTGCCCAATTAAAGTCAGTAACTGTTACAACCACTTGATAAAGGGATCATAAAGTGCTTGAAGGGACATTATCGCCACAGATTGGTGCTACGAATCCTTCTCGACATTGATTTGAAGCATCCTCCAACTAAAATAGACTAACGACATGCTGTCTAGTGCTTGGGGAAAGTATCACAAAACACAATTGTGAACTGCTGGCACCATGCAGGCTTTAGCACAGACGCTGCATAAGCTGCTACAAATGCCGCGATCGATGAAGACGACAACGACAGAGATTCCATGGCTGAACTTTGGCCGCGTTTAGGAACTGTGGTGGATGACCAAACATTCGAGGACTTTGAATGATGACGCTGAAGTGACACCTTACCAACGATAAAATTACTGCTAGAGTTCAATGTGAAGAGGGTGGTGAAGCAAGTGGTGATGAGGACGCCGCCGACGTCGAGTTGCCCGACGTAACGACAGCACAGGCTGTAGACAGCAGTAGTGTTTTAAAACTAATGTTGCCTGCAAGTTTTAAGTTTTAAGTAATAAAAACAAGTTGACCTGCCACCAAACACATTTTAAGAACTAGAGACTGGAAACTACAATTTTATGCAATGTTCTTAAAATTACAAAGCAAAATAACAGAATTCTTTGGCTAAACAAGTTACTTAGGCCTATTAACACATACTTGCTTTAGGCCTACCAATACTGTGTCCCGAATGACGGACCACCAGAGTACATCCTCGACAATGAAGCCGCTTTCACAGCAAAAGAGTTGATACTCGAAGCCAACGGCATCCAACGCAGCTGCACAACCACGTATCAACTGCAAACAAAATCTTTCGAGCAAGTGAACTGCACTTTAAAGAACTGTCTTAGATCATTCACAGATGCAGATCATGCTTTATGGGTACCGCTGTTACGAGTTTACATTGGGCGATACGAACCACACCTCAAGACCCCATATTTTCTCGTCTACGGGCATGGACCAAGCAAAGTGACCTACCCGCTATGCTCTGACTTTCAATGCCAAAGAAATGGCACCATACTTTGACCGGGCGATAATGGACTGCGAGTCCCATGAGGCGGAGATAGTTGTGTAACCACTTACACAAGTTGCACCTAGACGGGCCGACGACACTTCACAGCAACCAGACCAAGCATTCGACAAAACTGAGGGAGTGCCTCTGAAACTGGATCCGACCACTAGATCAATCAACCAGAGTCAAAAAGTTTCAACGATGAGAGGAGCAGTCACCGGCGGAGGATTCCTTAACCACTGGCTGCCCAAGTGGATAATCACGAAGCCACTATGCTATAGAATGAACTACATCCGGGAGAAGAGAACAAGCCTACCTAGGCAGACATCCAGACAAGACTCAACATCAAAATACGTCTACTGCCATGAAAACTGCGAAGAAAGCCAGGACCGAGAATCCTTCTACAGTACTTCCGCGGCCCCTATAAAAGCATCAGGAACTTACGAGGTGAGCCATGTCCGGAAAACTGAAGACGTAAGGCGAGTGGACGAAGAAGGGCTAACACGCATTGATGCAAAGTGGTGCCTCTCCATGTCCAATGAATCACCAAGGGATGCCCACGTCTGTGAAGATCTAAAGCCGAAGAGGAGCACGTCAGCCTTGAAATAAAGGAAGCGCTTCCGCTAGCCGAAGTTCTTAATATCAACTGGAGGCCAGGCAAATTGTTTTAAGTAAAACCCGCCTACGACTTGAGCAGTTAGGTGCAAGAGCAATGACATAAGCAGCCGACACTGTCTACAACTGAACGGCAAAAGCATTATCTACATGGAAGTCAACCGGCGGAGAAACCCTCACAACCGTGGAGTTGCAGAGACATTTTGCACGTACCCAATGAACGCGTCGAGATCCAACCAACTTGTCACATGACCTCACCACTGTGCACACATCCCTCAAGCACAAACTTTAGAAAGGCCCAGGACCCATCATCTGGAAGGCAAGCACGTTGCCACCAGATGGAAATTAGTATGCCCTCCAGTGGCAAAGTGAATGCAACACCAAACACCCTAGCGTGCTGCACAAACCCACAAACTAGGACGGACCATTCTGGCCGCAAACCGAACACATACCCACGAAACTAAGACTGCCCATTCTGGTCACAAACCCACGAACTAAGAGACCATTTTGGCTGTACAACCAACACCCAATCGACTGACAAGTACCATTCATCGGACGCAAACTACCTGTTATCTTGTTTTAATCCCAGAAAACTAATTGTATGCATGCAACCTTTCCAAAATTTTCAAAGTATTACTAATCTGTTCTGTGAGCCTTCTTGGAGCACTGGATACGAACATACTGGGCCAAGCCGACTGTTGGGTTCTGGGCGGGCACTGTTGCAGATGCTTATATCATTTGATGCATTCGTAAAATTCGTTGCCCACTACTGTACAACATGATGGCACGCAATGCGAAGGTTCGATAAAAAATTTTCAAGGTAAAAGGTTTCCATGATCTTGTTCATTAAGTCATGCAAAGTTAATTGTTTGGTTATAGGCACGTGCGGGTGCCTTAAATTATCGCGAGTTAAAATTCTTTATCTGCATCTTGGTCCACCCGCTAAAATACAAGATTTTCGCCAAATTTTGACATTCCAATACACCCTTTTAACCAGCTCGAAGAAAACCTTTTAAATTTAATGGTGCACATTTCAAGCCTCTACCTCAGACTACTAAGAAGTTATTTAGTAAAAACTAAACATTAACTACCATGACAAGAGTGGCAAAATGTATTTTTGAGAAGAATTCTCTTTTTAGCCATAACTGGGTACACGTCAAAGAAATGTGGTTAGTTAAATAAAATAAAAAATACAAAAATGCCTGGCGGTTCCATTTGCAATCTCGTCCGTAAACCCAACAATTTTTTGTGTGTGGCCTAATTCAGTTTGGGTTTACAGAAGACAGAAAATATCTGAATCTTCGTCCAACCACCAATCTTCATCCAATTTTGAGGCCACCTGCTCATGAATTTCGCCAGTGTTTGAAGTCAATGTTTTGTGCGAAGTATCTGTCCACGGTATCTGCAGAAATATGAACTCGCCGATCCGATACCAGTATCGGTATCAAACAGCCCTAAAGTTTTCCCATAGAAACTTTTTTTTTGTTTTGTTTTAATGACCTTATCAGCTGCTTACTCTACACATTATTAAATTTCCGAGTTTCAGATTACTCCCACAGTTATACTAAGAAATGAATTTAAAAATAAAATCAAAGAAGACTGAATCGGATGAATAGTTTGCGAGATAAGATGTATAATGTATCGCAGTGCCCTGCAGAAAAAAAAATGCAATAAAAATGCACTAAAAGTTGAGGAACTTATGTCGGAAGAATGACCAACATGCAGGTATCTTGGCGCCCTCCAGGAATGTAAAAGTTATCCCGAGACTGTTCATACCCCTCTAATTTCTAACAGTGTGCCCTTTTGATTTAGTCTCATTTTTAGTCTTCGTGAGCTATGCAAGATGCGCTGTTTAAGGATCAATTTAAGTACCACCATCACACATCTACCAACAATGTATCACATAATTTTCAGCACTAGGTTTTTTTGATAAATGGCTGCCACTGTTACAGACCAAAACAACATCTAGTACATCGAAATCACTCTTGAGTACATAGAAAAGTTCAGTTCTTGTACAACTTTTTCAGCACATCTGCAGTAGTGCAGGGGAGGCTCAATTACGAGTTTGGAAGCCTGTGCACTCTTCAGTCGACATTTAGTTTGTGATGTTAAGAGGAAAAAAGTCGTAAAAATATACAGAAATATTTAAAAGACATAAGGCTACCAAATTATGCCAAAAGAAATTGCCCAATTTTTTTTGTAGCCCTGTTGCCACCATATGTACCTTTTTTAAGGCCGACTCCACACACAGAGGGGCAGATCTACGAAATTTTTGTCCCAACCTTTTCAAGCAATTTTTGGCTCTCATTGAATTTACCAAGCAACTCTTTGGCCCTCATTGGCATTTACCTTTTGAAGCATTTTCTCCTCCTCCCAGTGTCGGACTGGCCAGGTCAGCTAGTTGGCGACTGCTGAGGGCCCTTCCATGAATGGGACACGCGTCACGTGCGTCCTGCCTACTTTCTTCCCAAAAATTTACAGGTCTTGTGCTCTGGCTCTTGCATTCTGCAGGGGTTCCCAGCCAAGAGCGCAAGACTTGTAAAGGTTTGTAGCGACCATTTTGGTGTCCAGATATTATTGGCCAACATCACTACCTTAATCAGCATTGCGCCCAAGATTGTGTCCAACAATCTGCTCTTCCTCCAAGATAACGTTGTAATTGTCAAACAACAATTAACTGTCACTGTAAAGAAATTCCAATGTTAACAATGTAAGAGCCATGCATTGCCTTGGCGACGAATTGTATTGCTCGAGGCCCAATGCAAATATTCCCATTCCAATCCTCCAATTCAACCAGCGATGCAACCGATGATCTATCATCCTGCTACATTTCGGTAAAAATTAATTAGAATTATTTCCCCCAACTTTCTCTTCTCCCCAGTCCTCCCAGCTAAGTTACGTCATGTCCCCCTAACTTTCATTAATTTTACACCCATCTCATTAAGATTAGGAAGGAGGGGCCTTTGTCAACTAAGGCGAGCATTCTGTATTCCATCATGTAAACTGAACCATAAAACTTAAATCCGCAAAGCCAATCCGACTTGATCATTTACATGTACTTCACGTCAATTTCAACCTGTCATTCCCATACTACCAAATCCAAAGACCTGTCCCTCCATTTTGGTGAATCGGCCGGGAATCGAACCAAGGCCGCCCCCGCATGGCAGGCGAGCATTCTACCATCGGTGGTTCAGTGGTAGAATGCTCGCCTGCCACGAGGCACAAACGAAAAATTTATTCTTGCGAAAAATATTCGACACAATGATTTGAAACTTGCTAAGTGCACGTAACAGATATTCATTAAGGCGCACAGAAAAAATCAGATAAATGGGTTCAATAGTTTTGGAGAACCATTCTTTTAAATTATGGGTGGTAATGAACAAAGTTTAAAATCTCCCATGTTGCGAAAACGCATCCGTAAGTCGGCATTAGCTAGGCTAAAAATCGTTGTTCTCACCTGATAAGCGATAGTGTGAAGGCTTATCGGCTCCTTTTCCATTTTAGTTTTGCATCGTAGCTGCCGTTTTAATTGTTTTATGTTGTGAAACGTCTTTCTCGTGATTTTCAATGACGAATGAAGCACACGCGCTCACGTAAAATCTGAAGCGCGCCATGGCATCCATGTTGAAATCGCACGTTAGCCAACGAGAGCGCACCAAATCAGTCATATGGTGCCAACTGGCCAATGAGGGAACGCGATCTGCAAATGCTTTGGAAAGTTAGATTGTGACAGCCAGGAACAGCCTACTACAATTCGTCCGATTGGCCAATGCGAAATGGGCATTGAGAAAATATGTTGAGAGGCCTGGAGCGCGGGGAATTCCAGCTTTTCAACGAGTCCAAGATGGCGGCGCCCAGTCAAATTGTCCGACCGCTACCGCTGATTGAAAATGACCATTTTTCTGCCTTCTAACTTCGGAAAAAAAGAATCACAACGACATTTTTGGAGTTTTTAGTGAGACTACACTCTACTAAAATGCTTTTTATAAAATTAGACATCAGTAACAACGTTTTGCTTACAGAAATCGATGCACAACATATCAGGTAGCAAATTTCAGCTTTTGTCATTTCCGATATTTTGGCCGCGGATTTTATTTTTCAACTCGCAGTTCCCCTTAAGCTACAACGTATATATACGTCGTTACTGTATTTAGACATATCACTGTTGACGTATACAGGGTTCGCACGGCTTCACAAATGCTAAATTTAAGACTTTTTAAGACGCAGCATTTTGACATTTAAGGCCAAATTTTAAATGGCGTCGTAAAATTATAATCCTATTGGTCTATGCAATTTTTTTAAAGTCAGTTTATAAATTATTAACTGAAAACTTTAATATTAAAAAAATTAGGCTAGCAAAGTTGAATCTTTTCTTTGATGGTCACGTAAATCACATGGTTTAATTAGGTGTTGTCACATGTTAGTGTTTCGTGTTCGTGGGGCAGGATGAATCCTTGAAATAATGTCAAGTCAACTGTCGTTAATTTTGAAATTTATTTTACATTACGGGCAATAGCTGGGGTATTTGAAAGATCACTGCCTCCCCCCCCCCCCCCAAAAAAAAAAACATGCAACTATCAGTTAAAAGCCATAGCTAAAACATTTTGTGGGAGGGGGAGCACAACTCACTTTGACGTATCCCCCCCCCAAAAATTTTTTTTCGTTAATCCATAAGTGAAAACTTCTACGTCGCCAAACCAGTGTCAAAACAGGAGAGATAGTCACTACCCTGCATCCAAATTTAAAAAAAAACTCCGAGATACTCCTTCCAGTTAAGCAGTCACCAGTTAGTTCAATAATTATATCGTATTGACTGCGCACACTACAACAGAAAACAGTTTCCTAATTTCTAAACGAACTTGCCGATCGTTTTGCAAAGATAGATTTGCCAAAGTTAGGATTCCAGTGTCCACTAACTTAAAGAAAAAATAAAATTTGAACCTATACGCCAATAAAAAATCCCAGCAGTTGTTAAGTTACTTATGGCTTTATTCGAATGGTATGGAAATTAAAGTAAAGATTTTAAGGATCAAGTACACATTTACGACGAATTTTTTTTCCAGTATGTTAGAAATACTTCAGCATCAGCACGGTGGGCGAACCAGCGGTATGAAGCCACATGGCCAGAAAGATGCATGATTCAAACCAAAAGTATGCATTGGCTGTTATATCAATTACTGCATTAAAAAAAGTCAATAAAAGTATAGTTACAAATGAATATTCCACTTTTTAAAATAAAAATTATGTCTACTATCCAAATTAATTGTGACGATGGGGGTTCTGCAAATTCTGCCTAAACTTTTGATTTTGTCGCTTTCCTATGTGACAAGTCCATTATGTCAGTGAGGGAAGTGAGGAGGGAAAGCTAAAAAATAGACTCCACTAAGGTAGCATTGTAACAGACGGGCTCAGAGCTACGATGCAACCCAGCGGCCGACAGAAAATTCTTAATAACGCGATAATTGAAGTTTAATAGCAAATCTAACAAGTTTATTATTATAGTACATACACAATGACATTTAATACAGTAAACTCTTTGAATTCCAGACTTTTTACGACCAATCAACGACAATGCTGAAATCTCAAGACTTTTTAAGACCTTAAATTTTGTCCTTTAAAATCAAGACTTTTTAAGGAATTTAAGACTTGTGCGAACCCTGGTATATATACGTTCATACTAGTTAAAGCATTAACCATGATTTTTGAAGAGAACACGTCCCAGCAAATTGTAGTCCTTGGTATCGAACAGTTTATGATTAAATCGTTTGCATACGAATGGATCTAGGTCCTAAACCAAGAAATTTTGCCAATTATGCTTCCGTATGAAAAAGAAGTTGTACCGGAATTGGACTAGTTATTTTTACGTTTTGACAAAATTGCACAGAAAACAAGAGTCCTATCTGTCGTTCTTCTTTGGGCGAACTGATACAAAAAAATGGCGGCAACTTTGCATTTTGCCGGTAACTGTCCCAGTATTCTACGCATATCGACAATTCGGGTAGACTAGTTATGTCGAACAAATAGCCGTTCCTGCTAAACAGGTAATCATTGTATGACCGGTGTTAACATTTGTGCAGTATCAATTCGACAAACATACGAGTCCACTTCGCGAGCAACGGGGTAGTGCGTACTATGAGTGTAGCTGTAGTACGGAATAGCCCCCGATATTTTCCCGGTACGAAGACGGATTTGGAAGACGGCGCTACACGTTAAATAAAGACAGAATACCAAATTCATCAAACGATCACTTTCGATAAAAAAATAAAAAATGAGCGCTTTTGTCTTTTATCTGTTACACACACAAAGAAAGCAACTAAACGAGACTTCTTCCTCTCATCTCTGCCAAGTTACACGCAGACAGGGGTAGTTTGTTAGTATGTGCAGTTATACTTTTCATCTGGTAAGGTGGTGGCGATGGGGGGGGGTTCCCGGCCCATTGCCTTGGGGGAAAAAGACAGATCAACGGATTTAAGGAATTTTTTTTTTACCCCAAGCTGTGCCAAATTAATTTTTTTTTATTCATTTACATTTTGTTTTATAAATCGATAAGTATTTCCGACTGAGATCCATTTTTCAGAATGAGAATTGTTCCTGGGTGCGACGGGGGATGATGGTTATTGTCCCCCCCCCCCCTCCTCATAAAATAATCGTATTGCATGCCTGAATATTTACACCTATTTAGTAGATTAGTATTACTGGAACCTATGTCGCTCTTTTTATTATTCATTTAATAATAACAGCGTAAGTAATCGGAGCATTGGTTATGATGGCTTCTACGCTTAGCGATTGTGTCCTCCATTCTTCAACTGCCGCTTTACCTGTCCCAACCACTGTCATCCACTATGAGCCGTAAGGTCATGATTTTTTGGCATAAGCAGTTATTGCATTTATTTAAATCCTTGTTTTTTTTTTTTGCATAGATTTACTTATTTGATGTAACCTTAAGGGATTTTATATTACCTTCTCTTATATAAGGGGGGGGGGGGGGGGGGCGTTCCCCCCCCCCCCCCCCCCCCCCCCCCCCCGGGGGGGGGTTCAGCGCCATCAAATTTGCCTTTTTTTTTTGTCCCCATTGAATCACCTGATCAATTTTTCACCCATATCTAATTAAGGAGCAACTTCCTAAATTCCGGTCACCTCTCACTAATACTTGATGGCTCCAGGCATGACTTGATAAAATGGTCAGTGAAAGTGATATAACAAAACCATTAATATCAAAGAAAAATGGAAAACAACAACCCAGACATGTTTGAAATTTGCAACCATGCCCGTAAATCAAAGAATTTTCTTTTGCACGGACTAACACTAGGTCTTAAATCTCGGGATTTCAGAGGTCCTTTGGATTTTATATAACTGTGGGCATGAAAAGTAACAAAGAATGGAGGCCACCACTCAGTCAGCTCAAGAACTTCCAGCTTTTATTTTACAATTAACTTCACTCCTAGAAAGAAAAAAAGAAAAAAAAGAAAAAATTCAGTACATATTTAATTTACAAAACAACGTTTTTCAAATTCAGTACGAGTTTTACACTTGTTGCAACATTAAAAAAATGTTGCCATAAGTAACTTAAAATGACACTATCGCCGATTGAATGTCTGCAGAATCTGGCAACATCTAGCACTATCTACCACTTGCTTGCAACAAGTGCAAGAATGAAGAACGCCTTTTTTTTCTTAACGAAACAAGCCACGTACCTCCTTAATTATTGAGTGAAAATATGGTACGTCCTTGTGCACCTGAGAGCAAGCTGTAAAGGTTAACAATATCACTACCGCAATATGGGGCCAAGCAATTTTCAAACAATATTCTCTCGGTGACAATGCGTCATTACGGTTGTAGTACCAAGTGATATCTGTATTCAACCACTTCATTATAAAAAAAACTCCATCAAAGCAATTGGCATACAATCAAAACGATCACTGAAAATGTTTTCAAAGATTTGTATCATGTAGTTTGCACAGACAGAATAAAAAGAGAAAGCTACTGCAACAGCTAAATTCTGTTCTATTGCTTATCCGAAAATATACATTAGGGCACCCGCGCCTCCAAAAATTTTACGCCTGAATTTTTATTTTTGCACAGGCTTTGCTTCCCTTCGAAACAAACAGGGTGCACAAGATCTATCAACAACTTGACGTCACGCAGATGGAAGTTCTACTCTTTCTGTTCCCCTACCTAAGTCGATAGTGGACTTCACCAAAGGCTAAAATTAACTGACCTGCAAAAAAAATTTGTCTCACCTGTACAGGATAATTTTGGTATAAAAAATAATAATATAATCCGCCCGCATGTTACTTTTGAACGATAAACTCCTGTAAAACAAGGTATTTTTTGTTGGTCCTTACCAGTAAATTTTAGTATTTTTATTCTCAAATGCTTTTTCCCCTCTAGATATTTAAAGGGCAATACATTCATTTTGACATGCAAGTTTTACTTTTGGATCACTTACACAATAACTAAAACACAAGAATTGCGGTAGGAATACGTTACGTACGTCCGATTACAATTAACAATTTAATTACTGCATCACCAAAACATGATACGGAGACCCCCATTGTTTTGCTGGAACGCGCAGAAATTAATGCCGACAGATGGTGCTTACCGATTTTGACTCGCAGCCAACTGAGCTAGCTCTGTCGGCTGCGAGTCGACATTGATAAAACCGTCTGTCTGCATTAATTTCTGCACGTTCCAGCAACACGATGGCGGTCTCCGTATCGTGTTTTGGTGAAGCAGTAATTACATTTTTCATTTAAGCAATACAAACAGAGTTTAGCCGTTCAGTGGCAATTTTCTCTTTCTTATTGCGCGCACGACTGATTTCTACATTGCACTTTCGACTTCAGGAGGAGTCTGCCCGCTAGTTCAGGCCTCACAAGTCAATTTGATCGTAGAAGGGCTTGGTGATGTTTATTAGCTGAAAGCCTTGCATTTGGAATTGACTTAAGGCAAGCTATTCAAGTTTTGTTAAGTATGCGTCATTGGGCGAGTTGGATCTAACCGAATTTCCACCAAGGATTCAACTAGACATACGGTATGTTCCTAGTGTGTGTGGTGAAGTGTCTTCCAACCGGTCCCAAATTATAACAGGACCATATCAGTCTCTCGCAAACATCGCATGCTCTTTAACCGCCACGGACCATAAAATTAATCCGATAGGGGAGAAGGGAATCATAACATTGTTTTTTAATCTTACTTCTGTGTAGGCCTAATAACTCACTTCATGTACGTTATGTGATCTAGGTTCAGTCTAGGTTTAACGCAATGCCTTTCTCACTCTTTCACAGTTTAAACTCATTTATTGCGAAATTATTACGAAAACAAACATTCGCAGCAAACCAGCGCTACTGCAAATTATATTTAATGGACCCGGGCTACATGGTCATCTGTCTCAGGAACTGCATCTAAGTTAGGATTGGTTTCTATTAGCTGCCAACAGATTCACTATCTGCAGCTAACATAAACCAAAAACAGCATAACCCTTTTAGATGAGGCCTAAGCGACGATATATCGTCATCGCATTTCCACTGCGAAAAAGCCGACATGACGATGTATCGTTAGCCCGGTTCAGCCGAGTTCTACGCCCTGTTAAAAAAAAAAATTCCTATTGCGTACATCGCAGGCGTAACTACCGATTGAATTACGTAATTTGGAACGTATATTTTCGGTTTATTTAGGTTAATTTAATATCATCTGTTTATTACCTTAAGTCAATGTTATTGTTGGCATCGTCGCCAAAATGGACGTGAAATTGCGTTTATATGCTGAAAATAGCCCTTGGTTCAAACGATCGTATCTCCGGAACGACGCAACGTACAGCCGCCATCTTGGTCGCGTTCGAGAGAGGGGATTCCCAATTTTCTGGCCCGCAAAAAATGACGTCATCAACTCCAACAACACTGCCTGTATTCCTCCAATGAAATGTCCTGTTTCAACGACCGTTGTTTAAACGCTTCGGCCTCGCGAGCTATCGCGAGCGCTGATTGGCTCGTTCGCGGCACGTGACTCTTCGGCCGTTCGCGAGTGACGTCACGCGAAGCGAGTCAAGGTCGCTGCCATTGGCGCCAGCAGCAGCGAGTCGCATTGCGGGCAGCCGGTCATTATGGCGTCTGGCAACGATTTGGTAGTGAGCTGTAATCGATCGTGAATCTCGAAGAAGTAAAGCAACTTTAAACTATTTTTACGGTAATAAAACATAAAATACTGATTTCGGAAGTAATAACACGCGTTGTGCCGGATGAATATCGAGTGGATGTTATCATTCTGAGTACTGTAAGTTGAAACTTTCGTTTTCGCTGTTCACGTAGTCGAACTTCAGGATTTTTTTAAATAATGAAAACGTAGGACGATGGTCCCAATTATATTTCTGGTCAATAATTTACAATATAATTATTACGTCTGCGAGTTTTTATACTCCTAGACCGCATAGTTTTTTTATTACAATTAATTTTCGTGAGGCATGCAACTTGTTCATGGCAGCCATGTTGCAGCTGTAGGCTTTTTAGCACGGGAATTGAAAAGTGGCTTAGGCCCAAAAGGGTTAAGTTGCAAGGTTCTGCGACCCATCAAACTATCCAGCTACTAAGGTTTTTCGTAATAAATTAGTTTAAACGGCGGATTAAGTTGGAATTTGGAGTAGGGGTGATCTTAAAACTGAATTTGTAAATAAATGATCTCGATCACGCACATCAATAACAGTTGATTTCGTAAAATGTATGAAGCTTTTTAATAATCTTGCTGCAGAAAATAAACAAGATTTAAGGGGATAAAACTTTAAACTTTTAGTCAATTTTTAGCAGAAAAGTTACAACTACACAATTTCTGACGGTCAAGGTATTTATTGGGGGAGGAGAGGGGAGCGGTCGAGTTGAGAGCAGCTTTGCCTGGGCGTTTAATAGTACAGTCAAACCTCGTTATAACAATACCTCTTACAACAATAAACCTGTTATAACAATGTAATTTTCGAGGCTCTTTAAGCAGCAATGCATGCAAACGTGATTGTTTATAACATTTTATTTTTCAAGGACCCTTGGACATCGTTATAAAGAGGTTTAACTGTATATTTATGGTAGTCCCTTGTGTAAGACGCCGTTTACACCCCAAACTTGAAAGTGTACCCAATGTACGACGAAAAGTTTTGTCTTTAGGTGTTAAAATAAACAGTATGTAAAAATAATGTTTGCGTAGACCTATTACAAAAACAACTGGCCCGTCCAACCTTTTTTTTGACTAACTCATAGTAGGCTGGCAAATAAACTTACATCAGGAACTTCGAGCTCTCCACTTTTAATCTTGTCAATTAGGTCATGTGGTGCCATACCATCAACTGTGTTGCCTACAGACTGACTCGTGCCCAAGATTTCTTTGACGGTTCCTTCTAAGTTCCTTGCCATGGAACGCGGCCGCATTTGACGTGCAATGGCAATAACTTCATCGAATGATATATTGCCACTGTGTTTAACTGCAAACACACACAAAAAAAAGATTTAGTTCACAGTAAGAAATCGAAAAATTAAGAAGTAGCAAATAGCCAAATAGTTTATTTTATGCCCAAGAATGTACAAAAAAGGAAATAGCATGAAATGTAGTGTACAAACAACTAAGGCTGTATCGAACCAAACGTGGCCGAACAGAGGGTGTTCAGCCTTTCAAATACAAAACACTAAACTGAACATATTTTCACTTCTAATTGACAGATTTTGATGTTTGAATTCACCATTTTGACGGTTTTTTCGCCAGCTTTATGTTGGTCCAAACCACAAGTTCCTAGCTCTAATGGCTCAGAAGTTATGAGGGAAAATGTAAAAGTAGAGATCTTTTTTATGTTTTAAACAGTTTTCACATTTCTGCGCTTATTAAGTCCATGTGAAAATGCCTGCATTTGTTAAGAAACTAGTGCAGGGTTCAGACAATTTTTAAATTCTCAATTTCCCTGCCATTTCCAGGTGTTTACAAGAGGCTTGGTTAGGGAAACGGGCAGTAACTTAACGTTTTTATTAATATTTGTTCGAACTAATCCAACATCACAAAAAATGGCTATTCAGAGGCTAGTCCAGACGGGACTAAAGACATTTTCATCAGATATTAGTGCTAGCCTAACATTTGGTTTATTGAAGTTATATCTAAAATAGTTGAACATATTAAAGCACAAATTAAAATATTTGCTACTAGCCTAGGATTTTGTTTCTGATCTGCGAATTCAATGGAACTTACAGACCAGATAAAGACATTTTTTTCGAATTTCCCTTTGTTTTCCCTGAGAGTTTAGCTCTATTTTCATTTTCCCTGAGATTTCCAGGTGCTCCAGGTTTTGTCTGAACCCTGTAGTGCTTTGATGACGCTTTATGAACCGAGTTCTTTTACATTTTATTTTAAAATAGATTGGTTTGGCTACGAAAAAAAAATTCTCAGGCCCTGCCTGGTGGTCAAAATTTGCCCCTTGTCGATGCTTTTTATTTGTTAGTTCAGGCTAAATTTATTACCGTTACAAGGAAAAGCAATTCACTTAGCTGAAAATAAGTATTATTTAGCCTAAATTAACCACTTTCAGTTCCGTAAAGATAAGTGTTTTGCAAGTTTTTCCGTAAAATTAATATGCAAGTGTTTTGAGCAGTTGAAAGTAAGACTTGAGTTACTTCCAATAAAATAAAAAATAAAATAAAAAGCCTGGTGGCCTGGTTACTTTTTGAATGAAAATACCCGAAAAAAGCGTGTGGTTTCATACTTTGAAAATCGTGAACGATTGCACAGAAAATTTGACGCTATTTCAAAGTGTTTTGGGCAAACGTTGTTTCCGCGAATTTTCAACAAGCATTTACACAACGTCGCATGTCTTCATCAGGCCACGATCGCGAAAACAACCAACAACAACACGATGTAGTTTCACTCAAACAGCCCCACAGTAGAAACCTGATGAAGACAAGCGACGTTGTGTAAATGCTTGTTGAAAATTTGTGGAAACAACGTTTCCCTAAAACATTCTGAAATAGCATCAAATTTTCTGTGCAATAATACCTGAAAAACAAACTTATTTCTTTTTACGGCCTTTGGTACATTTTTGATCGGTTCGGAAGTGTTAGGTGTTCGGTTCGGTTGAAAAATTCTTGTTCGGTACAGCCTTACAAACAACACAAATGCTAAAGGTGTTGTCACATTCACTGTTTTTGTTGGCTACTTTGAGCAGAGAACCGATTTGCTATCTTCAGTCTAGTGTTATGCAAATTTTGTATGACTTTAAGGTTCTGAAAATGCTGGCCCACAAAATTCAGAAAAAATATTGTGTGCTACTATCATTCCTACTTCTCAGCAATCGCTTCAACACCTCCG
>JAHWFP010269368.1:0-36732 GCA_023313725.1 Lithobius niger
TCTTTCCAGCAAAACTAAAACTTTTAATTTCTCCGTTCCTATTCAATAAATTTCGACCAAACTTGATCAGATAGTAGATATGGAAGGCATATTTATTCCAACTTTTATGCAATTCCGTGCAAGAGTACAAAAAGTAGGGAGCCGTACGTAAATTTGAAAACTGTTCCCTTCATGTTGTTGTTGTTCTGGTCCTTGTTCTTGTTCTTGTGTGACACAGTTTCAGAAAAAAACTGCTGCACCTACCAAAAATCTGAAACATGATTTAAGCCAGAAATGTCCTTGACTTTCATCCTCATAGAGACCACTTTTTTTCGATTGGTTGAGCCATTCCGGAACTAGGGGGCCCTGAACGATCAGTTTGATTGTTTTACATTGTTTTAACCATTGTAATTACAGAACAATGCCACTCAGTTAACCTCAGATCCAACAACAATCACTGCATGCACGCGCAAGCAACAATGAATGCATGTGCGCGCGCGTTCACACCTTTCTAAATAATAAAAAACTAGCGGAATCGCTCGCTCTTTCCGCGTCGTCTCGCTACGCTCGAGGAGATTTCTTGCTGCAACACTTATGATACAGACAGACCTTCCACATAAAAAACGACCAAGCAAATTATAAGAGTGTAGTATGCGATATCGGTTATCTCTAGAGAATGTCAATATTATTTTTTTACGTCCAAGGAGTCAAGGAAAAAGTTAAGATCAAGCAATTTATCAGAAAAGCGCTGTTTCTGATGACAAACACTGATTTTCGTTCGCTTCGCTCACTCAATCAGCGCAGATATTTCCTCAATAACGTGACTGAATCGATGTAACCACCAAGAACCACACATCACTTGTAATTTGTGTTAGTATACACTTTATATTGGTTTTCTTGTTTTACTTATTTTAAGAATTTTGTTCTTTACGTCCTGCTCAGTACAGATTTTTCCATGGGCGTCTTAGCACTTCAGTTTCTGATGATACCACACTTGGAGAAACATCTGCAGAACGTCAGATGTTATCTCCTACGATGCTCCTACGATAGAGCAAAGCGAGACACACATTGAAAAGGTTTAGTTTATGTGAAAATCGCTCGCTTTGCTCTTTCAATCCACGCGCCTTCGTGCTTCAGAAACACGAATGTTTGACACCCTTTTAAAACTAAATCTATTGTTTTGATTTTTCCATGCATCAATTCATCAATTCATTGGTTAATACAAAACTAATTTTAAGATGTATATGTGGTGTGTTGAAAAATACGTCGTCCGTGCATCCTTTTTTAGATCATCTCTCTTCATGAACAAACTATGACGTCATGAGCGAACCTCATGAGGTCATGAACAAACATCATGTGGGTAAAAAAAACTTTGACGTTAGTTTTTCAGGTTCTATCTCTTATTTGAGAGCGATAATATCAAGTTACAGCGTTGAAAATGGGCCTATTAAAAGCGAAATGTAATTATCTTTCGTTTGGTCCTAAAGTATCTTTGTAGGTGCTTTGGTTCCAGAGGAGTAGAGGTACAAACACGCACGCACGCATGCACATCATATGATTTTAATTATGTAGATTACTTACTCCTACAAGGCATAGACTGAACTGTGTTTGGTGATCCCATAAAAAAGGTGCATGGATTACAAACAAAAACGTCAATTGTGCCTTAAAAAAAGTTATATGATTGAAGTTTCACTTCGTTTGTTAAAACGTTACGGATTAAAACTGATTTTTAATTGAAATAAGCAAATGTACAATTGAGAAAACTGCATCTGTATAAGTGCTGTTGTGCTTTACAAACTTAATAATATATGAAAAACGTAAAGCAAAACATCACTTAAACAGATGACATTTTCTCAATTGTTCATTTGCTAATTTCAATCAAAAATCATCAATTTTTATCCCTGTACATTTTAACAAGTAAAGTCAAACTTCAATCATATAACCCTCTTTTTACGGCACACATGACGTTTTTGTTTGTAATCACTTAATAAATGGTTGTCAGTTCATCCCAACACGTAGTGAATTTGGTACAAATTACTACTGTAACAGGTGGCAGCTGCTGTTGTCAAGCTGTTTATCTTTTGCTCGCCCTTTACCCCAAAATGGCGACGATGCACTTCCGTTTGGTCGAAGACAGTAAAGTAAATTGCGTTGTGGAACACAGCGAAGCTTCACGAGATCACGCACTATTGTATATCTGTTTTGATTTTAACACATTATGGTTATATGACAAGGTTTTATGTGTTTATTTAAGTGATTGAGAACAATTCTTACTTGTTCTCAAAATTAACATCAACACGTCTAAATTCCGATAACTCATGCTAAATCTAGACACAGGCTATAGTTTGTTCCACATTATGTTTTCAGAAAACTGACTGGATGACGACTCGTTTCCTTGCACTATGATTTCAAATACAAGTGAATATCACACTTGTAGAGTCTACACAGTTACTGTTACAGTCTACGAGTGGGATATTTACGTGTATTTATACTCATAGCAGCAGGAAACGTGGCGTCATACAGTCAGTTTTCTGCAAACATAATGTGGAACAAACTATAGTGTGTTGCCATCAAATAATAACCATGAGACAAAGCTTGGGTGCAACCTGACCATAAATACGAATTTCTAATGTTCCATCTTTTTCGCAATTAAAATTGGGTGGACAGTGAACATACGGTACATATGATACACTAGACCGTACCAATTACAATAAAAAGGAAGCGAAAAAAGCCAACAAATTAACTTCGCCCTTTGGGGAAAAAAACATTAGAGCTTGTATCCCCTTACTCACAGCTGCGAAGGTACACGAATAAAAACGAATTAGTGTTCACTCGAACGCAACAAACAATAATTCGAACTTTAATTCCAAGGAACAAAGATTGTGACATGCTGGCCACCATGAACACGTATACATGTACATCATTAATCAAACAAACAAAACGGTTGGATATTTCACACAAAATACACACACACAAAATACAACTTGTACACGCACATGAAACAGAACGAAAACCTAAATTCACAAACACACAAAACAGACGGCATAAACAGCAAAACACCTACAAAATTGAAAGATGAAAAATACATACACAAAATGAACACGTAATTACTCACACGAACTAGAACTAAAACAGAAACTATCAAACGCAAACACTGGCAAAAAAACAGCCTTAACTAGGAGTCTGCATGTTTCACTAATTATAAATGCACACAAAACACAGGCATAGCCATTCATACGAAGCACACTTAATCTAAAACAATAAATGCGGACAAATGTAAAAAAAAAAACCTGCATAATACATAAATTAAGCGCACACAACATACACACGCACGCAAACATTAAACATTTCAAACACAAACTGCGTTCACTTTCTGACATAACCACTGAGCAAAAACTATATCCTTTTTTCCTGGAATTGGAGTTCAAATTATGGTTCGTTGCGTTCGAGTGGACTCTATCCCTTTTTATTCGCGTACATTCACAGCTATGAGTATGAGGATGCGAACTCTAATGGTTTTTTTTTTCTATACGGCGAAGCCGTTTTTTTGTGCAGTTAATTAATTTAATACTTCGGTTGAGCTGCGTCCTGTTGCTGGATATTTTAGCCGAATTGCAGAGTGTTGAGAACAATAGTTTCCGTGTAAGTGTCCGTGTTTTTACTTGGCGATTGTAAAAGTATGGGTCATTTTAATTTGATCTCTACGACCCATGAAGAGCCGTATTTTGGTGCCTAAGTCCCCGTGCAACGTGCTGATGCCCCTCTTCCATAAAAAAAATCACACCACCATTGTGTACAAAGTGTACAATGTATTAATTGTATTAAAAAATTAGGTTGTAATCCAAACATGCGTGTTTTTCCTAAAGCTTTTATTTATTTTTTCATTGCATAGCAAAAGTTTATTTTTTTCAACAAATAATTAATGAGATTTGAGCCGATCCAATAGAAAACAGAAATGGAATAGGGAATGTCTGCAAACGTTAAATGGAATTAGTAATAAAAAAAAACTTACGTAAGCTAACTAGGTTCTAGAAAAACCAATGATAAATACTCAATCAGACAATACAGACTGCACACTCGACTGCAAGAACGTGTTTTGGCACACCCACCCCTGAAGCCTTAATTATTACGAAAACTTACCTCTAATAATACCTTACTTTTTTTTTTAAAGTTATCCACAGTCCCTCATCTATTTTCAGTTCTACAGTAACATTCGTGAAAGATTGGGTTGTCCTGAGAAGTAATCGCAGTTTGAAGACACAGAAAAACAGTTAACAGCAGAATCGGACAGACCAGTCATAACGTTCAGATACGATCAATGAACTTTGGTAAAATAATCAACAAATTATCGGGGAACACTCCTTCATGGCAAAGGGTTATCGTACTTTTAGCAATACATTTTTACTACTTAGCACAAAGTTCAATAAAGCAGTCCGAATTTATCTAAAGTAAAAAAAAAAAATGAAGTCTGTTAAATATGACGCAAGAGATAAGGCCAGGCATAAAAATAGCAGGCTCTATATCGTGACGTCATAGGAATAAAATGGATGTCCCTCAAAATTGGACATCACCCAAAGTTTGACCGTTTTCAATCACTCCTGTTTTGTCCGCCACATTGTGTGACAGCTTCTGCCCAATCGTCACTGAAGTGGGAAATATGTTGAAGTGAGAAATAATTCGGGACAGTTTGTAATCCTGTATAAATTTAGGGCTAAATTTGTAATAGCATTCAAAAAGTTGTTTTTTACAAACGTATCCTGGTCCCTTGCCCAAAATTGTTATACTCTGCATTCCCCCGCGTCCGTACCTCTCGCATGACATCATTAGGGGATGAGAGCTGTAGCCGGCTTGGCTGCTGCTGTGGCTAAAAATTGTATCTTGCAGACACAGTTGTATGACGTCCCCCCCTCCTCCTATACAACACTAATTTCAATAAAACAAAACATTTTAATCCTTTTCGTGGAAAATTTGGATCCTCAGCACTTGTAAAGCTTTGTGATGGGGACCACTCGGTATTAGTATTCGGTATTCGGGTATTCGTAATCGAGCAAAGCGAGTAGCCAAAGTCCAGTGGCCAAGGTCTAAGTGACCGTGCTCGAATTTCACGGCCGCTCTACAGGACTTGAAAAGATGCCAGGAATTTGTGGTGCATCAAAGGGTTAAAAATCGAAATATACCGATGCTAGCAACAAAACCAGTCGTACTCACTGAAACGACCAGACATTGTCGGACACAAGTGGAAAATTCGCATGGATTCTGTGCTTTCTTTTTTAACTAGAAAAATCAGGACAAAGTTACAAAAGTGAAAGATTTTAAAGTCAACTAGGGCATCCCCCCCCCCGTATATGCATTTATAGAGCATTGTTGTGATTTCCCGTTTGCATGAAAATACTATGATGGGGGAAAATAGTGCAGTTGGTGCGCTTGAAGCATGGGTTTGCATTCGAGAGCAGGCGTCTCCGGTGGCCAAGAAAAAACTGTTTGCTGCAAAATTAACTATTATTGGATGTCCAGTAGAAATCCACGACCTTCACAACCAGCCAGTGGCGGCCAGAATTCATTGGTTGCCCCACAGCACACTCATGCGGACCTTACGGCGGCGATGTCGAGTTTTGGTACCCTAGAATCCCATCTCTTCGAGCGGCTCACTATAAGAGGGGAAGAGGTGTGTGACACAGGGGTGCGGCTTGTCACCTTTCGTTTAAAACCATTCAAGACTATTGAACGTGTTCCGGATGTTTGTACTGTCAAGGGCATGCCAGCTCTAATAGTTGTTGCGGACCGAGATGTCTGAAGTGCTCGTTGCATGGACATTTTCGAGCCATCTGCGAGAGTATCCGTTGTGCGACCTGCGTACGATACTCTGATCCACGCGATCCGTGCGAGCACCTCCGGGCTGCACAATTGGAAGTTGCAAAGGATGTTGCGCCCTGTCCTGGTGTGCGCCACTTGGTTAGGGATCAGCAGCTGGTCAACAAGAGTGTTGTGCGTTCAGTAGAGAGTGGGTTGGCCCGGGAAATTTTGCCCATGAGACCTTGGGAACACTTTTATTGTCAAATTCCGGGACTTCGAAATGCTTGCATTTTGCGGGAGGGAGGGCGTCAATCCCAATAACTCCTTCACCAGACTATTACGGGGTGGTAAATTAATATTTCACCTTCGGTTAACACTGACTTTACTGTTATAAGTAAGTAAATACATATTAAAAAAATTCGGTTCTTCGACAAAATACCACAAGGCAAAATACCACCGGTCAAAAATGCCACATCCAAAATACCACCATACTAAAATACCACCCTTTCAAAATTCATACATGCAAAAATACCACCACTTACCAATTTTTTTCCCTATTGAAATCTGATTGAATGTCCAACCGCTCGGAGGAAACTGGCCACATCTCTCTGTCCATCACGGAATTGGGTACACAACACTTGGAGACGTTTTTGTCGTTTAATACTTTCATTTCTTATACGTTTGGCAGGAGAGAAGCCGTTTGCATTTTGAACAATAAGTGTAGCCGATAACGCTTGATCATGCTGCAGGGCCTGAATTGACTTCCATAGCGTATAGTTGGGTCTGTTCGCGCAACTATCAGGCAATTTGTGATAAAAAGGTGCCACTTTGCACTTTGCACATACAAGACATTTTAGATAGGGACCCCACCAAAAAAACAATTTAGATTCAATATGGCGGCCATTTTCCAAAATGGCGGATAAGTCTTAAAAATGGCATATATTACCAGTTTACATGTTTTTTTTTCATTATGTTTCTTTTTCCAAAATTAGACTATGTATTTTAATTTTAAAGAAATCAATTTAAGTTCTATTTGGTGGCCATTTTTCAAAATGGCGGCTTGAATTCTAAAAAATGGAGTACGTTAGCAGTTGACGTGTCTTTTTTAACGTGTTTTGATCAGAAAATTCAAAGGAACTGTTAAAAAGGCTGTGTTTTAACAAAATCAATCAAATACAATTCAATATGGCAGCAACTTTTCAAAATGGCGAACTAAATGTTAAAAATAAAATACTGTACGTACAAGCAGTAGAGGTGTCATTTTCAAAGTACTTTTGGTCAGAAAGTTTAACCATTTAAAAGTGTGTATTTAAATTTTTTTAAAGTCTATTACAATTTAATATAGCGGCCATTTTCCAAAATGGCGGACTAAGTCTAAAAATGGAGTACGTACCTCGTTTTCTACGAGGTTTCTGGTGAGAAACAATTTATTAACGTACCACTGTCTTCTTACCATTTTAGCAGGTTAACTGATAAATGAGATGGCTACACGGAAGAAACTTAAACGTGCCTCCCCACAAACAGTTTCTACACTGTTCGACTGGAATAAATGCTGTTCGTGCCAACAACCGGGTGACCTTGTATGTCCATCTGAACATCTTGACCCACAACAACAGAATGCAGGGTATAGTACACTTTCAGATAACTTGATGAAATTTAAAGAACTTGGAATTTTACCAAATTATATAAAAACTGAATATTTTGATGAAGGAGAAGGGATACTGCGTACCTTTGAAAAACGTAAGGCACGTAAACAATGTGAAACTTAAACAATGTGAACTTTGGCATAAACAATGTGAACTTTAGTGCAACACAAAAAATGTGAACCGTGCTGTTCAACGTCCTGTAACCAGGAAGTAACAGTTCAAAACGAATCATAGTCATCTGGAGAATCATCAAAAGTGATACACGCCAGACACATCAAACATCCACGCCGTTTCCAAGACTTACGGACAATATTTGTTTTTTATGCAGTAAAGGATCATTTTGGAATCAGCCACATATCAGTCTTGCAACTCTGTAGTTGATCAATACGTTCGTGAAAAAAAAATCACTTTTAGATAACACTAATCTATATGCTATAATGAAAGGTTCAGATGTAATTGCTTTGGGAGCTAAGTACCATATCAGATGCATGGTCAACCTACGCACATAACAAGATCTGTAGAAATGGAAAATCAACAGCATGATGATGATGTCTGTCAGTCCGTTGTTTTTGCACATGTTGCATAATTTATAAGTGATAAACTAGTTTGTGAAGACACACCTGAATACATATTCCCTGTGGAGGTTATCTTAAAAATGTACCAGACAAATCTGATGGGGCTCCCACGAGAGGATGAACAGCCAGAAGTTATACAACCAGATTTAGAGAGAGAGTTCTCTACCATTTCCATCAACTTCGGGCTGAGAAGACCAGCAAAGAATATGTTCTAGTCCGAGATAATACATATATTTTCCAAGATGTAACACTCGAAGACAGTGATGCTGATGCCATAGCATTTCAAAGATTTATTACGAAGTTGAGAAAGAGATGTTTCAGTATGCTATTAATTTCAAAGGAAGCTTTGAGACTGACGCAAGATATCCTCAGTACCCTCTAGTCTGCTTGCAACTTTAAATTTATTATTTTATGGTAGTACTGAAGTGAAAGACAGTAAGTCTGCCCAACCAGCATTAGCTATTGCTCAGCTTATACTTTTCAATCACAGAAAAAAAGCTTTAAGTGGAAATCAAGTACGGCAAACGAAAACGTATGATCCACCCCTTTGTGTTTATAAGGCTTTGTCTACGTATGGCAGGACCCGTGATAAAAGTATCATTAATGAAGATCACAACTTAGGATTGTCCATTTCATACAACCGTCTGCCGGAAATCACCACAGGACTTTGTCAAGATGTAGTTGAACATCCGAAAAGGAGGGTATCCCCTGTCATGCCAATTTCAAAGACGGGGTCAAAGTATTGTTTTCATCAAATGGTAGACTACTAGAAAATGTGCCTCCTACTGCAGCTACCCTGGAACAGCCCATACTAAGGGCTGCTTATCAGGGAGGTCATGTATGGGGACAGTCGGATATTGCAAATCCGGTCTTACCTCCTTCTTCAGATTGGGGTTGGGTAAAAACTGGTGGCGTATGGAAGCCACTGTGAAAATGTCTCCAGAAATATGGGATAGTTGCAGAGTGTTGGTCCGCTGCAGCTGTAAAGCAGGATGTAAATCACGGTGCACTTGCAAAAATGCTGGCGTCATATGTACACTCTTGTGTAAAAACTGTAAGGTAAAGTGCTTGAAGTCAAATGACACAATAGTAGACGAAGAAGCATTTGCGGACATTGATGTATTGTAGAATTTATATGCCAAAACATCAAATATAGTGGTTTCATTGTATTATTTCCTTATAATGTACTTTAATTTATGTATATTTCACGTTGTTATAAGCAAATTAATTAAAATACGCAGATTTAATTGTTCCCCTGAATGAAAGTCCGTTTCAGCACCGCCAGAAGCTTCAACTAAATTTTTTTAATTTTTTTATTATTAAGTTAACAGGGGGAAAAACGGAAGGTTTTGGTAGGTATCGACAACTCTTTATGCAAAGTGGATGATTGTTGAAGCCGAGGAGGTTAACAAAGTCTGTCTGCATATGGCGATGAGCCAAACAAATAACAGAGTTGATGTTTTCTAAATGCTTTCGAAGATACTATTGAAACGGTCTCTTATTCAAGGGTTTTGGCATACAAAACGATTTCCCATCGCGATCTCATCACAGAGATCTGTGCATTTTAATTAATTTGCTTATAACAACGTGAAATATACATAAATTAAAATACATTATTAAGAAATAATTCTATGAAACCAATATATTTGATGTTTTATCACATAAATATTACATATTTAATTAATATTTAATTAATTTGCTTATTCGTTGTTATAAGCAAATTAATAAAAATACACAGATTTAATAGTTCTGTTGAATATTCTGACCAAAGACACACTAAAAAGACACCTCAAATGCTAACGCACTCCATTTTTAAAATTCAGTCCACCATTTTGGAAAATGGCCGCCACATGGAATTTAAAATTAATTTCTTTATAATTAAAATACATACGCAACTTTAAAAATAAAAACGCACTAAAAAAACACACAAACTGCTTATGTAGGCCATTTTTAAGCTTTAGTCTGCCATTTTGGAAAACAGCCGCCATATTGAATTTAAATTGATATTTTGGTGGGGTCCCTATCTTAAATGACTTGTATGGGCATAAAGTGAAATTGTGCAAAGTGGCACCTTTTTATCACAAATTGCCGGATTTTAGTGTTTTTTGATGCGAACAGACCGCACTAGTAGGATGATTTTGACCCACTAAATTTCGAAAAGCATTGTTCCAACCTTCACATAGATAGTTCGTCCGCGCTTCTCCTGTTAGCGTAGCCTCATGTACGTTCCAAACATCTGGTGGAAAAATTGGTGGAATGCGACGAATTCTTATTGGACGCGCTACACTGAGGGCACGAGAAGACCGCACTTGACGAAATTTGCCTGTAACGTATGTTTCATCAAAATAGTTAACAAGAGGAATCAGTTCATACGAAATAGTTTGTCTAATATAGGCCATACCCTCTGTCACGTGGTTAACGGGTTGAAATGCTAATGCATCAATCATGCCACACTCTTGTTTAATGCCTTCATCGCTGCTATATCTAGTAACGAGCCCTAACTCTTGAATTTTTTCCCAAGCGTTAAATGAAAATAACATCCTCTAATTTGGATGTGCAATCCAAACACAAACCGAGCTGCTTGTATAGCCGCTAGTTAAAAATCTGCTACGATTGTGGTGAGGAAAATATCAAAATCAAAATTTAGCGTGTCACATTTGTTTAAAATAATTTGAAATAGTTCGCGGCATACACGTTTTGCCACTTAGCTGGTAGGAATGCATAAACTCAGCTCACTGCGGTGGATCCAATTGGTGCTCTAATGACGTACAGCTGTTTAAAAATGTTTGGTGCCACTGAAAAATTTCCATCAATAAACCAAATGATAGCTTGCGAGAGATATTCGAGAGCGAGATTTGATGCAAATACTAAAATTCGGTTTTCACCTGCTTCAGCACCACTGTCATACTTTAAAAATTGTTCAGGGTTCGTTCCACATGTGCTTGACCACTCCTCATTTAACGCTATTTCTGTCAACGCTTTTGTTTATTTTGGAAAATGCAAACGTGTGTCTTTGTATAGCCCTTCTGTAATTTTCCAATTTTCCATCCAACGCACGAACTTCTACCTGTACTTCATTTAATGCCTAATTTAAAAGTTGTGAAGGCAACGCAAACTTAACTTGAATAGCCTTTCATTTTAAATCAACATGAAATTTGGCAATTTTTGAAGACAGGTTGTCTGGGGGTGGCTATTTTCAACAAAAGAATCTGGATTCGGTTTCTGCAAAAAACAACAAAAATAACGTATTGTATTTGTTGTATCTAGCAAAACCGTTCACCATACTTCCCATCACCCCCCTTCCCATTATAGACCTTACCTCATCGTTCGTCGTGACTGCTCCTTTACATTTCATGGAACCTCGTTTACAGCACACCCATCGAATCCAGCCTTTCTTCGAGTTTTTTATGACATACATATGCCTATCCAAGCAAAGTCTTCTCCCTCCTTTGTTGTTGGAAATAAATTCCATAGTCGATGTGACCCGGGCCGCGATTCCAACGAGTTAATGCGACCTCGAGTGAGGCGATACGTATAGGTGTGTTATCATGTGACCAATTGCACCTAATTTGCATAAGTCTGCATATCTTTAAAAAAAAGGTGGTATTTTTGCATGCATGAATTTTGGAAGGGTGGTATTTTAGTATGGTGGTATTTTGGCGGTGGTATTTTTAACCGGTGGTATTTTGCCAGGTGGTATTTCGACATGTATTCAAAAATTCAAATCTTATTTACACTCTATTTAAGACAAAACTGAGCTTACTGCAGGCAATTCTACTGAAGCCTAGAGCGGGTCGCAGATCTGCGCGGTACAGCTAGTAATTTTAAAACAGGGGAAAAGTCTTTTCTGTTTGGATGACGGTTTAAACTTAATGTGTTGGTTTTAATAGGACCGCATCCATGTAATAAATTATTGTGATTCTGTACAATTTTTTAATGACGTGACGTGTTTGCTTTTTTGGTGCGGTACTATCTTGTGTGTCGTATTTTAGCGTTCTGTAGTGCCAGGATAATTTCCCTGATTTCTTCCAAATTCTTGTCTGTCTGGAAGAAAGGCTGAGTCAGGCCGTGTCATGTATTGGATGAAAAATCGACATAATTCTTCACAATGTCGCCCATGTGAGTAAAACATTTTTTTGTGGTTAATAAATCACAAATCTATTAGAGACATACCTACAGATAAATATTTATAATCGAATTGTAATTTGTAACACGCATACATGTGACTGGATAGGGAAAGATTGAAAATCGCTGACACCCCACCAAAAATAAAATGGAAAAAAAAACTAATAATAAAAAGATAAAAATAAAATCTAAAATGTATTAAAGGCACTCGAAAGTACATAACATGCCTGGTCAAATAGTCTCTCTGCTATATTAGACCACACCTGAAAGCACCGGCATTTGGTACCATACCCACGTCTGACGGTAAACCACTCCACACACTCACAGGTTTGGTCCAAAAGTCCGGAGTCGTCAGTGTAGTTAGTATACACGTACGGTAAGACAAGCAATTATGCGGACTAACATCGGTGATGACACATCAGGAAGGCATAAATTGATCACAATGCAATGACCTTGTTAGCCATTTTCAAGGTCATTGCATTACTAACGTTTAAAATAAGCATCGTATAGTTGCGGTTTGCATTTGAATGTTGTTGGAATTTAACAGGAAAATAACAACCCCAAAAAGCAGAATGTAAACAGCTTCAAAATGGCAAGATACACGGAAGAAAAAACATACGGGTGATAGCTTCACTGCAAGTCCCCAATACAGATAGCACGAGGTACCCAGCAAGCCTCGTATGCTTCACTGCTTTACACGCAAGCGTGCAGTGAAGTGATACCGATGCCATACATTTGGACCTCTCTTTATTTTCTACCTGCGCACAATTAATTATCCTAACCATTAATTAAAACTAAGTGCACGCATGCTTTAGGTAGCATTTTATACATCAAAGTCTTTTTGTTGTGCATTAATTTCCGATTAATTTCTATGAATGATTAATGATTAGATTAATTTGATACTTTGTAAAAAAATCCCTGTAGCTCTTACCTAGTTTTATTGATTTTTGAACTTAAAACTGCAAACGGATCATAGAATGCAGATGTAAAATTTGAAATGAGTTCAGCATTGTTTATACTGGCAAAACTACTGTGTATGGCCATGAATTAAAATGAATACAATTATTACTCTGAACAGCTAAATTACAAAATCTATTCATTTTTTTTTTACAGAAATCAATCCATTAAGCTAAGCCTAACTCTTCCTTTCACTGTAACAACCTGTTCATCTACAAATTTATTTACAGACAATTTGTAGTGTTAAGTAAAATTGTATTCCAGTTACAAAAAGTAAAATCGAAAAAAACAGTTTTTCGTCCATGATTATTGTAAAACAATTCCGTGGTTTAAACCTTATTTCTCTACTCCTCAGAAGGTCTTTCGATACCATAACCAAATTTCGATACACTGTTTGCAATTTCGTCATCTTTTGCTAAGAACTCTTCCAGCTGCAATGCTCCAATGCTGTCAGCTGAAGGAAGTTTCCCTCCGTATTCTTCGGGAAGAAATTCTGGATGAACGTGCTCGTGTAGTTCTTCTAAGTTATTGCCATGAAAGTGGACCTACACAAAAATGGAAAAGTAAAAATATATTGGTCTGAATGACAACTGCAATGGGGACCATGTCACGGTCCCTTCCAGTACTGGCGGTCATTTGATAAATAAATGAATAAATAAATAAACACTAGATGGAAGGATACGGAAGGGTGGTAAGCCGCTTACTCCATTCCGGGAGTAACGCCTGAGAAAAAACTAAAGGGTTCACATTTAGGCATTGTACTTAAGGCTGAGACCGAATACGCATTTACAGTTTCCCTGCTTAGTGAGTTCCAAATAGGAACAACCCGTACGGAAAAAAATGTCTACGACATTCTACACGAGAAGCTAGAGCAGCTAATTTCCAATTATGACCCCGAGTACGGTTCAGCCTCAGGGTGAAGTAGAATAAAGGCAAGTCGACCTCAATAAGGTACCGAAGGTCCGAACACTCATGACAAGGTCAAACTTCATCTTCGTAACTCCAACAATTCTAGACCAAGTCGCTCAAGGCGCACCCCGTATAGAATGTCACAAAATCCCGGAAGATTTTTAGTGAATCGTCTCTGCACCGCCTCCATGGAATTAATATCCTGTGCTAAATAAGGCGACCAAACTGGGTTGGCATACTCCAAAACCTGGCGCACAAAAACCTTAAATAACCAAACCAATGTCTCTGGGTTTCAAGATGTGAAACATCTTTTAACAATTGCTGCTCGGCGATACGCGGGGCACACACCTTTCGGACCCCATATGGAACAATTGTCCAGGAAGAAAAGCTGTTGTCTACTAAGTATGAAGCTAGACGTTTTAGACTAGGCTTTTTAGTATGAAACTAGACTTATTTCTCCTGTTAAATTGCCTGACAGGATTCAGAATTAAGGTGCTTAATCTATGCGAGTATATTATTAGCAAACGAAGAATTTCCCAAAGTAATCTCCTTACTATTGAGTTTTATTCTACTATGTAATGGTACCAAACTTTTGTTTTACAGTAAGGCCCAAAATTGAATTACTTAAAGAAATTAGCAGTAAACTTTAGCAGTCAACGAATTAGTTACTGTATGTGCATTTAAAACATATCTCATATTACGTAGTGGACTCAAACTAAAGTTATTTATACGGAGGTGTCAATTAAGAATTTTTTTTAATAAAAAATATGACCTAAATAAATCCTCCCTCCCTCCCCACTACCCCCATTTTCTTAACGATGGAATGTAGTAAGAACAAACATGAGTCAATATAAAAAAAATCATATAAAAAAGGGAAATTTATCTGTTTTGGGAGTCGGGTGGGTTATTTTCCTTATTGCATTATTTTTTTAGGCTGCATGACATTTTTTTTTCAAGTGGGGATGGAGACAGTCAATTTCTTTCAGGAATTTTTGGCAATTTGACATTTTCTTCTTATTAAGAATTTGGTTGAGTACCTTGAAATCAGGGGGGGGGGGGGGTAAAAACGTACGTACACCACCAGCTCGCCAATTGTTCTAATGGATTGTGCTGATGACGTTTACATTAAATAGACGAAGCGTTATTAAAGTTCTACCTTCATGTCACAAAGATTAAAAAATATGAATGAGTATGGGTAAGCACGGGTAGCAATAATAAAACTACCGGAAAACAAACAGTTTTACCCTACATTATGCTTCCTAAAAATACGATAAGATACGTATCAATTTTTATCAATACTCCACTTGAAGTACATTCAGTCATACACGTTATTCAGCTGCCGTCAGTCAACACTTTGCTACAAATCAATTTTAAGATGTTGCGGTAAAGAGATTTCTCATGTAAACCTATGACGAGGTTGCTCATGTACCACGTCGAATTTACTTTATGGGGTTAGCCATTGGAGGTGCATTTACCTGCTTCCTCACTGTTCCATGCAAGCGAGAACTGATTACGAGCAAAGCAGACTGAGGTAAACAGGCAACGAATCTTTATTCGAATCAGCCTTGGGTGAGAGTCGAGAACTGATTACGAGCAAAGCAGACTGAGGTATACAGGCAACGAATCTTTATTCGAATCAGCCTTGGGTGAGAGTCGACATCGTGAAGGTTGCCTCTCGAACAAGGCGACACTGGAACGAGACCTTAAAACTAGCTCGATACTACGTAATTTAATCGTTACTTGAAAAAGTTACAGTATTTTTGGTGATACTGTAGGTTTCCATATTCATTCCATTGGTCCATCTTAATATTATAATATGTACGATGTACGAAAATCGAAATTTCGACTAAAGCTCGAGTTTGACTTCTTTGTGCATATGCAGATTGATCTGAAAACTTCAAAATCAAATTGTTCGAATTTCGTAGCTTAAAAAGATAGCTATTTTCTTCAATAAATTCCAGCAAAGCTAATTACCTTTACATAAATTCTATAGAATGCTCTAAAAATATTCAATATGTGGAATATACAATGATTAGTTCTTCATACGTGACACGTGCTATCATTGAAATTGCCAGCAGTGCTGATTATTTTTCATCCAAAACGTCGTCAGTAATTGCAAACGAAACTAGTGCTACAGCACTCCGTTCAGTTTCGTACGATGCGTAACTAAAATCATCTCATGCGTGTAGTGTTTTTGATATGGATAAACTATCAGGTTCAGCCTACGGTAATTATAAGAATCTACAACATTATCTTTGAAACTCATTACTGCAATCCCAAAGTCGACTCTTACTTGAAGCGACGTGAAAAGGTTGAGCTCTCTCACTTCAAAGAAAACGACGTTTGCTCTAACACTGAAAGCTCGCTCCCACACACCGCAACCATTTCAATGCAACCATTTGAATGCAACACCGCAAACATTTCTTTTCTAGCGAGTATGGTTCCTAGATTGGAGCTTCATAGGTAGTTATTGTCATTGCCATTTTGGCAAGTATTGCCCAAAGCGATGCTACCAGTTGCCAAAGTTGACTGATATTGATAAAGGGTGGATGAGGTCTATCCCACTGAGAGTAATGGGACTAGCTCAAATGACATTATTTTATGATTCAAAAGCCTATATCTAGGGGTATTTTCTTTACAGCTTTTCAACAAATACTTACTCTTGATCTCGCCTTTTTGGTGAGAAATGGCTTTATAACCATGAAACAAATGTCGAAAATTGCCGACTCAAATATAAAGTGAAACCCCTTAAAACGAGCTGGTAGGCATTCCTGGAAGTACATTGAAAAAGAGAATTACACATTTCCAAGAAACTTTTGACTTTCAATTAGAAAAGGCACTACTTACAAAAAAAAGTTTATTTACAAAACTTAAGATTTCACCTTCACCACAAAGAAATAATAAAATGATGGAAACGTAAAACCCAATTACATTTACGCATGGCAACAATTACACTATACCTTCACACTGGTTCATCTTAGATCGTGCTATCACTTGATCATTTGAAGAACGGAGGAGTAAAAATAGCACGCCTGCCACTTCCATGACCAAGATTATAAAATGCACATAATTCTCTGCTAATTCATATCTTTGTCTCACAATGCAAGTCTTGTACTAAACCTGAATGACAAACCGTTCAAGTGTAGAAACACTCATCAGCTTGTTCCTCATCGTCATGTAATTTTTTCCACCACTATCGTAGCTTCATTCAGACTGATTGCAGCACAGGGAGGCTACAAAGTTACCTTCTATGTTTGTGACTTTACGAGATTGATCTAGCTCAGCAGAAGGGAGCGAGATGGACAATGTTTCTTTAGCATTGCCTCACAGTTCGAGTACCGCATAAACAAAATGTACCACGCTAGCCCACGCTTTATCTTTGGTCTTGCCATACTCACTAGCTGCGTGGTACTAAGTGAAATTAAACTGCAAATTTAAAGTGGAATTTATTTGTAATGCTTCTGAGACAAATTATGTATATTTACAGCGAATGAACTCCGCTAACAGCTTGTAGGGTATGAGTAGAGGATACGTTTACTGTGGCACAGTATTTAATAGATTTAACCATTTCTAATGGCCAACTTTATTTCTGATGTGTTTCTAAGGGGTACATAAAAAAAAACCTGATTTCATATGCTCGGGAAGCAGCGTGAACAGAGCAACAGGCCACGAGTCATTGTATAGCCTACATACACCCATGCAATGAATGACTCGTAGAATGTTCGGAAATTTGAGACTGCTGACTTGATACGCTCCTCAAGGTCGTGCTGCAAATTTCTGAACCACGTATCATAGAATAACGTGCAGAATGGGAAGTTGTCGTTAATCAATGCTTCACCAAACGAAACGGAATATAATGCATTCGAGCAACACCCTGTTTCAACCGGAAATCTAGTCAGATTTTGTTTGGATTATCCGCATTTGAATCCGCATTTCGAGAGCAGGCTTTTAATTTGGCACAAAATTCCGAATTGAGAGAAATGTGAATTGAATCTGGATTAGTTTGCCCACCCCTGTTTCGTGCACCAGAGGGAAAACCCGGGGAGCGAATTAGCTCTTAGTTTCTCAACCGCTCACCAGAACCTGCCATTGTTGCTTGATTAATTTATGCGAGCTTGGGCCAACTCTCACGCCGAAGCTCCAGCAGCATGTAATTTTTTTTATTTAGTTTTCAGTTTTAAAATATAGGCTCTCATAAACTTCCCTTGCAACTTAGTTTACGTAAGGTATCGTCAATCTTGTTGTGCTAATTTTGTAATGCTGTTGTAATTCCATGTTCGTCATTCTGGCATACATTTTCACCGTGCTAATTGTTAACTCCCTAAGCATTGAAAGACTTGTTTATAGCCCAAAGATTTCACGCAATGATTATTGTTTTAATTTTTATTCTACGTTTCTTTCTTTACATTACCTAGTAATTATTGTTTTGTTGCTGTGTTGTTCTGACCACGAGTTGGTAACGTTCGTTAAACCCTTTGAACCCTTTTCTGTATCTTTTAGTGGGGCTGATGATCGGTTGCAGCCCGAGCTCCCTAATAAACTTACCTTACGCTTCCTAACAATCTACTGTCAAATCAACAATCAGTTTGTATAAGGTATTACTGGCGCATTTCTGGGCGTGTATGAAATCAACATGTACGATGCACGTGTTTAACAAATAACTTGCGAAGCAGCGTCTGTGTCTAGCTGGTTCTAAGACGCGCTAGCTACGAGCCCCGTGCTCCCTGAACCTCGCGCTCCCCCTCGCGCATTCCCCCATTGTGTGGTCAGATTTCCCACTGCTGTCTCTCCGGTATCCCCTTTCCCCCAGCATCCACTTCCCCACCCTGCATTTGCCCAATTGTGTGGTCTGAATACCCCCAATCCCTGGCCCCTATCCCTTAAAAACCCCTTATTAATGATCTTTTATTCTCAGTGTTGCTGAATTGCTTATTACTCCGTCTTGATACCAAGTGCAATAAGCACGCAACAACGATGATGCATGCAATGACTGTTACTCAACCAACTTTGAAATATTATTGAAGTAATATTTCGTTTGTTTCTGATTGTTACAGAGCACATCCGATCGCATTGTCGGCTGCTCGAACTTTTCCTTTGTTACTGTGCCAAGAACAAACCTGCTCCGTGCCAAAAATGAACCTGCTCGCCCTCTGTAATTATAGTGCATGGCTTTCCTGAGTAGTGTTAAGTTGTGGTTTTTTTCTGTGTAGCTTGATGTTGTTAGGGTTGGCGTAAGGTCTAGTGCCAAGGCCCCAATGTATTCTAGTCAATCAATCAATCAACCAACTTTGGTGTGTGCATCTCATCCCAACTAAGCGTATTATATATATAGATGAGATCAATACATAGAACTCTGCATGTTGGGGTTTAAACAATCTTAAAACAGAAAGCATGGATTCTTCGAGGTAGTTAAATGGCCAGAAAATCCATTCATGGATGGTAGTCTTAGGAAAATTGGTTAGTTTCCTGATAGCTTCAAATATTCCCTAGGGCTTCCCAAGATTCAGGTCTAAGCTTCACCCACTAGCTAGGTTTCGTCATGAGAAGCACTGGAATAAACAGTAAACGAAACGTGACTACTACCTTTGTTGGAATGTTGCTAATTTCGAATTCTACCGATAGAGCATCCATGGAAGTGAAGTGAAATGTGTGCACCTTGCCAATAAATTCAGATTAGCCTAACTCAAATACGATCCATTTCATTTCGGTTAAGTTCACCTCATTCCCAGCACATTAACCATTTAATCCTTATGCACACAGGTTAAACAAACGCTCAAAGAGGGCTATCACACTCTTCCGTGTACTAGGAACACAACAAGAGGTGAATGCCCAAGTAGTTTCAAAGGAAGCATATATTCATGTTAGCGGCTTATTGTTTTAAAAAGGGCATAAATTAAACAAATTTATTCTGGTGGCACCACGGCGTGAGTGTTGCCTTAGCACTAACCTGTTAATTTAGCCGCAATGGCATGTACTTGCGAGCTGTTGAGAATCAAATAATAATAAGAGTAGCAATTTCACCCGCTAATGGGTGTGGAACGGAAGGGATTGCCCACTTACACCGTCCCAATGATCATCGTTTTAGTAGGTGCGTTGTAAAAATTTTGCTGGGTCAATTTTACGGATCGCTCGTTTAAAGGATGTCAATGTCATCAAAGAGATGGCATTATTAGGTAAGGAATTCCAGCAGTCAACAACCCTATTAGCAAAGAAGAACTTCCTACAATCGGTCCTGGAAGATTGCTTTTACAATTTTAGATGGTGCCCACGAGTATGGGTGCTTAGAGATAATGAAAAAAAATGGTACAAAAATCGGAAGTTGGTCTTTAACAATTTGAAAGGTGAGTGCAAGGTCATGTCTGAGTCTGCGCAATTCGAGTGGCTCCAATCCCGTTCTACGAAGCCTGTCACCAGCCGATAACGAACGCAGCTCAGGTATGGAACGAGGGAAAGTACGCTGCACTGATTCCAGCAAGTTGATGTCCTTCAATAGGTGCGGTGACCAAACGGGGCTGGCATACTCCAATAGTGGTCGCACATAGACTTTAAATGCCCACACTTTTGTATTGGTGTTAGTTTTGCGAAAGCACCTGTTAACAATAAATAAACGTCGGAAAGCATCTGAAGTAATTTTAGAGCAATGCCCTGAGAACTTAAGATTGGAATTAATCAGGACACCCCAGTCATTAACTGAGTGCTTTTCCTCGATCTTGAATCCGTCAATAAAATAGTTTGGCGACCCAATATGGGCCCTGATAACCATCGAATGACATTAGGGCAACGAAAGAGGCAGTTGCCATTCCTTGGACCACTGTGCGACATTGTTGACAACAGCAATGAGGTCTGCCCGGTCATTACATGAAATCAATTCGTTTCCAGCCTTCAGATCATCTGCAAATTTAAAGTTCAAAGTTCCAAAGTTCGTGTTGTCTTGTAGTAAGTCACCAACAAACAGAATGAAAAGAAGGGGGCCTAGCACTGAGCCCTGCGGTACACCACTTGTGGTTGGCAGCTAACCTGAGTAGGTATAATTGACTTTACCCTCTGTTTACGATTACAGAGGAATGCCCTAATCCAGTCCAGCATTTTGCCGTTAACACCAAGGTGGATAAGTTCAGAGATTAACTTAGAATGCACTACAGAGTCAAAGGATCTCTGAATATCAAAATTGATCACTTCAGATGACACACCCAGATCAACCGCCGAGGTCCACCTGTCCAATATCGACAGGAGTTGCATTGTTGTCGACCTCTGCGGCAGAAATCCAAATTGGTTATGGTCAAGAAGATCATGGTTTTGGCAGTGTTGTAGAATGTGGTTTCTTATAATAGATTCCATAATTTTGCTAACAACAGATGTTAAGGTAATTGGTCTATAATTAGTAGGATGGGTTGCACTTCCCTTTTTAAAAATGGGTATAATGTTTGCCTCAGACCAATTTTTTACGTATTCTACATGTACTGAAGAAAACTGTAAAAATGATGGAAAGGGCTGGCGCAATTTCTGCGGCTACTTCTTTATAGAAGAATGAAGAATAGCCGTCAGGGCCCATTGCCTTACTCGCCTTCATTTTCACCATCGTGGTAAAAATCTCAGGAAAAGAGAAACTTACATTATCGTTGTTGATATTGCTGGGCGAAATCTTGCCATGATACACATGCTCAACCTGGTTGTCAATAGTCCCCAATTGGGTAAAGTTCTTGTTAAGCCCATTGGCACGCTCTGTCACAAGGAGGAGGTTATTTACCAAAATAGGTGGTAGATGTCTTGTTGATCCTGTCATAACTCTATAGTGTCTAAACAAGGCGTGCATAGTTCCCATGCATAGTTCCCTATGCATAGTGCATAGTTGCAAAGAACTAATTTGCATATAGAAACTAACATTCGAAACTGGCTGACCTGTCACCTATCGCAATTCGATGTGGAACGAAAAAGGGAGCTTGAAATAGAGTTAGAAAACTACATTGCACTAGCGTTCGCTGAAGCATGCAGGCACATGAGAAACCACTTGCTCGCACGTAAATACATAAAGAATAAATCACAAGTTAAGGGATGAATGAGGCAAACAGTCTGCATTAAAGACTGGCCTTGTCATCATACACTAATTTGAGAAAGTCAGACAAACAACTGCCCTGCATTTGACTCGAATCCAGGACTTCCCACATGTGAAAGTCGTTAGGAGTCCGGCATATTGGCGTGAAGTCCTGTATTCGGGTCCCATCTGGAGCCGTTTTCAGTTTCGAAGGTCTTGTATTCTCACACGGATAAGTCTTTAACGTAGACTATCTGCTTCGTTCACACATACATGTAGCCTCTGCATTAACTGTGAACTTTTTAATGACAACTATGATCGACTTAAAGTCCACTTGCTCGTACAGGTTTATTGCAACAGTCGTACAGTGTTGGTGCATTATAGACGATTCGCAAACACGAATCAACATACAGCGTTTTCCAAAAGTCCCAGATAGGCTGCATAACTTTTGAACGGATGAGAATTGAAACTTGCACTTTTGGGGACATCGGTTGGTTTAAGGGTTCTGTCTTTTGGCATAAGAGACATGGTAGTACCCCCCCCCCTTATCGGGGCCCCAGGGGGCGCAACCCAGTAATTTTAAATGGAAAGGGTGGTCGAGTAGCACGTCATATTAAAGTCCTTAATGAGCTGAGAAAAATGGCGCAAAGAAAACGTCGCTACGTTGCTCCAATCAAAAATAGCGCCCCATCAAAAGTTCTAAATAGCACTTTGTATTGGAAGCATTTACGCCACTAAAAAAAATTCAGAGAAGTTCACAACGTGATGGAATGTTCCAAATGGATAAATATTGAAAGACACACGTAAAAGAAATGTGGCAATAGTAAGGTCCTGCATTTTTTTTTGGGGGGGGGGGGGCTAGAAAGAGAAAGTGCAATTAAAAACTTGTTTGGGGTAAACTCAAAAGGTTCAAATGGGTGGGGGGAATCGAGCTGCACCTCCTAGTAAAGATCTTAACAAGCAAATAAAAACAGCGAAAAGAAATCGTCGCTACATTGCTTCCTTCCAAAATGGAGACAATGCAAAGTTTGAAACGGGTAGATAAAGCGATAAGTGGATTTGTGGCCACATCGATAAAATGCATGTCAAGAGAAAAATGTGTACTTCAGGGAAGCAACATGATGAAACTTGAAGGTAGTTTTCAAAAGTAGGCCATTGATTTACTGAAGTGACAGATCACTGCCACAATAAACCTTAATATTTTCGTGGACCATTATACTTTTGTCCATCCATTTCCTCGTACATTTTAACGTACATTTTATCGAAAGGTCAACCTTGTTTTATTGTACATGTACATTTTGGCTTATTCCCCTGGAACAAACTTGGAGGAATTGTGTCACGTTCGTACTTTAAAGGGGCGCCATTTTTTATTGAAGCAAGGTAGCGACGTTTTCTTTGCACCATTTTTTGCAGGTCGTTAAGAGCTTTAATATGACGTGCGACTCGACCCCCCACCCTTTCCTATTTGAAATTCTTTAGTGTAGACACAGTCAAGATTTTATTTGTCCTGCCCCACCCCCCTACCCCTCAAATGTTCCAACATTGCCACATTTCTTTTATGTGTGTCTTTCAGTTTATCCAACTGGAACATTCCGTTACGTTGTGAACATTTCTGAATCGTTTTCCAGTGGCGTAAATGCTTCCAATGCAAAGTGTTATTTCGAACTTTGAGATGGGGCGCCATTTTTGATTGGAGCAACGTAGCGACGTTTTCTTTGCGCCATTTTTCTCAGCTCGTTAAGGGCTTTAATATGACGTGCTACTCGACCACCCTTCCCATTTGAAATTACTGAGTTGTGCCCCCTGGGGCCCCCATGAGGGAGGTACTGCGATGTCTCTTATGCCAAAAGATAGAACCCTCAACCCAACCGATGTTCCCAAAGGTGCAAGTTTCAATTCTCATCCGTTCAAAAGTTATTCAGCCTGTCTGGGACTTTTGGAACACCCTGAACGTATCATAATCAATTTATATACAAACGGTAGTGTAATGGTTCGCTGAACTATTTAATATCTTTTGAAAATGTTTGTTGTATTTTCTCACCTGAAACAGTGTAGAATATTTTTTTGCATTACTTGGATTTCCATGGAATCCCTGAGTTATACCAAAGTTTTTCATATCTAAGACAACGACGACCCCATTGACTTGAGTTTCTTCTTCAGGAAGTACCTTTTCCACACACATGTGTGTAGCCAATAGACACTGATCAGCTGTGCACTTGTAAGGGTCCCATTTACCTGCAAGAAAATCAAAACCATTTTACATTTAAATGTTTAACCTAAAACAAAGTTCATAGGGAAGAACTTAAATAAAAAAAATACACTATTGTTATCTGTTGCATAAAAACAGCGATACTGCTATAGTATGACAAGTACGGGCGATAGCAATCTTCAAGTTTTCACTTAACTTTCGAACTATTAGTTGGTGCGATTAACTTGGCCAACAGGATTAACCTTGGCGGCTTTTCCCTGGTTGAATGATATCACTACTTTGAAAGGCCGACCCTTTTTTGAAACTTGGCGGCTTCTCTTATACCAGTATTGGTTTTGGGTGGATATCACACTTTCATAGAACCGTGAACGAACGAAGGATCAGACGGTTTAATCGTCCCCTTAAACTTTTCAGTCTGGAGGAATTTTATGTCTATAAATTTGCCGTGGCCCTATTAGCCGTTACGCCAATGAAATTGACGCAGTCAGAACTTGCATAGGCAGAGAATTTCACGGTCTAATCATAACCTTTACCTGTTACAACAATAATTTGGCCCGTACGAGCCACTTGAGGGCCACGTGCTGCTAGCTGCAACCTCCATTTTAGAAAAAGCACTTCACATATGACGGTTTACCTGTCTGCAGTATTTTAGATCATGGAAAATTGGAAATTAGCCAATAGTGAAAATCATACACTAGAAATAACGTAGTTCAGTAAGCCACCTTTATGCACTTACGTTTCGTCGGAGTAGCATGGCCCGGATTCGAACCGGCTACCCAGTTCACCCCAGATCACTTGCATAGCGCCTTAATCGCTATGGCCATATCCTCCTCTGGCATAAAGATAACTCACTTAACCCGTTATTAAGGTCACAACCGTGACCAGGGCTCCATTCGACCGAAATTCACTCGGCCATACAATGAAGAGGGAAGACAAATCATACACTCACAAGGCTCAATAAAGGAGTAAATAAATAGACATAAATCGCTGGAAATAATATTAAGGAAAATTGGAAATCAGCCAATAGCGAAAATCATACACTAGAAATAACGTAGTTCAGTAAGCCACCTTTATGCACCTACGTTTCTATTTATTAGTAATTTAGATCAGGCAACTTTCCCTAATGAATTGAGACGTGTCTTTCTACCCTATGAGAATTAATATGAGAACAGTAATTCTACATAAAATCAAATGCCCGTTTCACTAATGCTTCCAAATAAATTAATAACAAGCATACCCTTTTATCGTCGTGGGGCAGATAATCCAGTTGTAGTTCGTGTACCGTCTTCTTCAAGTTTTCATTTAACGTCCAAAGTATTATTCGGTACGATTAACTTGGCTAATAGGATTAACCTTATCGGCCTTTCCCTGGTTGAATGATATCACTACTTTGAAAGGCCGACCCCTTTTTGAAACTTGGCAGCTTCTCTTATATCAGTTTGGGTTTTGGGTGGGTATCACAACTGTCAGAGGACTGTGAATGAAAAAAAATCAGATGGTGTAATCGTCATCTGTACCTTTTTTATCTAAAGAAATTTTATGCCTTTAAATTTTCTCATTCATAATTTTCATCTTTGCCATTGCCCAATTAGCTGTTACATCAGCGAAATTGACAGGGTTTGACACTGATTTTCGTTCGCTTCGTTCACTCAATCAGCGCATCCCACCTCACTTGTCCCTACCTCGGTTAACGGTAATCATTTAATCACTTAGTTACCATGGTGTTCACGAACACATAACTGTCCCTTTTATCAAGGGGCAGATAATTTAGTTTGGATTCGTGTACCGTAACAAAAAACCGACCAAACCTTTCCAATAAAGGATACTCCCTCTATTAGTGAACCATTTCCATTTCCATTTATGTTTTTATTGAGGCCCTAGCCTGATGCCATGCGCCCCATATGTCGCAAATCTTGTTACTTGCATGTTAGCTGGGGCCAATGGCCAATTTTAGTCTTGGGTGTCCATTCTTACATAGGTGGACATTATCTATGCCTTGTGATTTAATTTCCGGTTCCTGTCTCTAGAACCCCCTAAAACTTTCTATTACCCATAATACCCTGGCCATTTCGCGGTTGTCATGGGTTACCAAAACGTATTTAAGCAAGGGGCCAGCATGGAAAAGTCAGAAAGCCTTCGGGCCAGCCAACTGGCTGGTCCTCTTCAACCCCTGCTAGGTCTTCTAGGCCTGTAGTAGGCCAAATTGTGGTTAGGCTTTTCCCCCAACCTAAACTAAGCCTTTTTATTTAACCTAACTTAACCCCAAAGTTCCCCAACCCTTTTCCCACCTTTTGTTCAGTCTAATTTTGCTTTAGCTCTCCCACTTTGCTATTTTTCGTCACCATAACTAATCCTATTGCGTAGAGCTACAATCAACACAAACTACCACAAGCAAAGCAAACAACACACTCAGCACAATTGACACATGGTCGACAGCGCAGTTCACAAGTCCACAGCTGTCCTGCACCCTACAGCGGCACATCACCCACAATCCCTTGCACTCCTTGCACTATGCACTATCAGCCGCACCACGCACCATACACCGCATCACACTGTCACCGTACACCACAGTTACCACACTCTGCACACCTTCCCGTTCACTGAAGCGCCCACTTTCTCTTCCCCATATAGGGAAAGTTCCAGGGGGCCGATAGGGAACCTGATGAACCTCGCACCACTACACAACCCTCAGACACTACAGGACCAGCACACCCCACAACGAGCAACGGGGGGGGGGGGCCTAAACAACCACACCCGTTTCTACCAAAAACGCAGCAACTGCACGTAGCTTCGCCAGGGGGCGTGGGCCATGGGAAAACGACAAAAGGTTCTCAAGCGTCGGGGAGGACCCTAGCCATGGGTTAAGACGCCGCCGCTCAGCGGTGAACCACCAACATACTAATAATACATGCTCCGGCGTCTCATCTACGTGACACAGGGAGCACAGGGGCGAACCACCTATTTGCAACAACAATGAATTCTGACAATTAGGTACTGAAACGATAAGCGTGTAAAACTTAAGCGTGTTATAATCTACTGTTGCATGACAGTAAAAACAATGGTTACAACAATAATTCTGCACTTACGAGCCACTTCATGCCACTTGATCCAAGCTGCAACCCCCATTTTAGAAAAAAGGCACTTCCCCATATGACGCTTTACCAGTCTGCCGAATTTAGTTCTGGCAACTTTCCCTAATCAGTTGTAGACGTGTCGTTATACCCTATGAGAATTAACATGGGAGCCTGCGGACTAATTACTAGTTACTAGTTACTAGTCACTAGTTACTAGTTACTAGGAACCAGTAACACATCAACTATTTTCCCCATGACGGACAGGTTCCCACATTTTCTTGTTGACGTTTTCTTCGTTACTGGACCCAAGACATCTGATTCAAAAGATTTGAAAAGATTTCTACGGCATGGGGAATTTACACCAGTATGCTGAAATCAGGTATAAGTTGGTTTCAGTTAAAAGACACAGTCTGCTAGTGCGGCCGCCATTTATTCATCAACAATCATTTTTTAACAATCGGATGTCTACAATCGGATAATCTACTATTAATTGGCGGCGACACACTAGCGTGAGTCTAGATAAAATAAAAAGTATCAAAGTCCCAGAAGTTAAGGCCTTAAAATGTGAGTAATTCATCGTGCATGTGTTTGTAAAATTTTGTCAAGTTTAACACATCTAATTTGCAAGAACACTTTGTGGTTCTCTGAAGTTTTGTGAACCGAATTCGTCTCTATGAATTTGTTATTTGGGAGGATAACGTAAAAGTGGGTTTATTTATAAGAACGTTACGTGCTGGAAATGCACCAGCACAGGAAACTATCAGTAATCCAACTTAACTAAATTAATTTGATAAGGTGACTTGAACGTAACTATCAACGTGACTATCAGATGCACAAAGGGTGTGCAATTTTGCTTGTTACGTGGCTACTAGTTTGTTGTTTACTGTATTGGTAGTTCAGGACGCATCAAGTCACCTGTAAAAACGTGGCTCACGCCAGGCATCACTGAACGTTCAAGTGTCAACAGTTTTAATAAATTACGAAATGTTGAAACTTTATGCACTAAAAATGGACGTTATTACAACACTATTTTTGTGTATTTCGTCTATTCGTCGTATAGCTTTGTATTCATTTACATAGGTTTGCCTTAATTAGCAGAATCGTCTCCACAGGGAACACTCGTGAAAAGAACGTTGGCAATACATACGTAAGTTTTATCTAAAATGTTGTAAAGCTAGACCACGTAGGAAAACCCACATGCAAGAAGTTTAGGTAAAACAAGCAAAACAAAAAACTTTAGGCAGTACTCAGTAAGTCAATGAAGACAATGTGTCTTCATTCGCATTCCATGATTAATTGTATCTTAAATGCATGTATGTTACATTTTCACGAAATGAGGAATGAAGATTGCATTTCAGTGGCTGGGGGTTTTGGCCCATTTTGCGGTTCAAATCAGTTTTGCCCTACTTAACAATAACAGCTAAGGTGGGGTTCATTCTGTGCAAATGTATTAGCGACTATTACTATGGAGAACTCGCAACTACTATCTAACAGGAAACTAGACCAACCCTGTATACAATGGGAGTTCTCAACCCAATACCTGTGACGGATTCTTCCGCTCCTTAATCAGTGCTAATACGTCAGCAAGAAATGAGCTAACCATCTAATAATTCTAAGAAGGTGTTACAAACTCACCACATCTTATAAGAAGAACACTTCTTCCAAGCTGATCTCTTTTCGGCAGCATGATAAGGAGATTCTCATTCAAGGAGTCTAAGATGAGGGACGGTCTGTAGTTGGCAAACAAACTGGAGTACTTGACTCTCATTCGGTAGTAGCTCTTCAGCAGTTTGAAGGATCGGTCTACATCGAATTTGCGTGCTCGTAAGAACCGCAACAGGAATGCATCGTCCACTGGAGATGTCAACTTATGTTTAGCTGGAACAGAGGCATAACCGAGTGTTAATAATTTTACTTAATCACTTTATTTGCGTGGAAGTACTCTAGAGATGTCGTTCTTTAAAGATAGATTGCCTACGCAGTTTGTCTTGCTAACTCTTGTCTTGAAGAGGTAACCCTAAGCATGAATGGTTAAAAAATTCGTTTTGTATTGTTAAAAAAGACACTTAAACTCGACGCATAAAACGAATAAAACACTGGTACCTAATATTTCGGAGCAATTCAGTGGTTGGCTCCATTTTCAAAGGTTAAAAAAAAAACACAACAAACTCATAAATTTAACATCCAGTCTTCCAGGTCGCCATTTTGAAGGAAATGCACCAGTAAACTCTGGGAGTCAAGGAAAATTAAAAATTCTGAGGGGGAGCAAGGTAGTAAATGCAGCATAGGATAGAAAGGCAAAGAGGAGGGGGGGGGGGGTTGGATGAAGGGAAGCATAAACAATAAAAAAAAATATATAACTATAAACAACACTAACGAAAAACATTAGATAACAAAATAAAACAGGAATGGAAATAAAAGAGAAATAAAAGGTTCCTTTTTTCCCTTCTTTTATTTCCATTCCTTTTTTATTTTGTTTTCTATGTATTTCGTTAGTGTTGTTTATATTTACATTTTTTATTGTTTATGCTTTCCCTCCTCCCCCGACCTTCGCACTGTTGTCTTTGCCTTTCAACCCTTTGCTGTACTTACTAACTTCCTCCCCTTCAGAATTTTTGACTTTCATTGACTCCCAGAATTCACTGGTGCATTTCCTTCAACATAGCGGCTTGGTAGACTGGGTGTTGTGTTTGTGAGTTTGTTGTGTTTTTATATTAACCCTAAGCACTTGAATATGATTAACTCATTTCTCTCGAGTTTCCAATGAAGCTCATGACACCCGTTTATTTCCTTGGCCTCACTTTTCGGTGTTTTCTGCTGGAAGTACATCACTGGCCCGTGTATTAATAGTATTATCAAATATTATGATAAAAGCAATCGCCTCTTAGCGATACTCATTAAATGAACCTTAGAAATAGTAAAAAAAAAACTTTATTAGATTATTTGTAAAAAAATTCTGCATTATCGGAACAATTTTTCTTAAGGCATAATATTAGCGTGAACGTTTATGTTCTAGTTCGACACCATTTCTTGCTTACAATGTAGTGCACTGGCTTGCTAGGAGAAAAAAAATGAAAACAAGCAGAAAAACACCATAGCGGGAGCAGCTCAGTAGGTCACCTGCGTCCCTGGGCCATTGGAGTGACATTTTCAACTGGGCCACGGGATCCGAGTACTTCACCCGGAATTTCTAATACGACCGAACTATCTGGCGACTCAGAGAGCCAGTAACTAAATAACCACACAAAACGTCACAGGTTGAAATGAAGAGAGTACTAAATTTTGGCTCTCAGTTTTATTTCTAGCCTATTCCTATGCTAATTTGAATGCTTCCTACCTTTATTTAGGGGGATAGGTGGTGAAGCGGTAGTGGCTTGGTTTGTGGGCGGCTTCGTGCAGTCGGCCTCAGACTTGAGGGAGTTTAGAATAAAAAGCCCTTATCGGTAGTTTTAAGTTTTTTTTAATAAAGCTGAAAGATGCACAGATACAGTACAGTAAAACACTGAACGTTTACAATATAAAATCAAATAAAAATCGCTTATAGTATCATTTTTAGTTACAACTAGCATCGTACCCGGCTTCGCCCGGGGATTTGTTTGACCCGTGGTTGTTTCCCAGTATTCGCTCGGTGCTGCCTGATCGTTCACTGCAACAGTCAATTTTTCTTTGTGTAACACTCCCCCTTTCCGTCAATCGTCTCCCTCTGCAAAGCAATATCGTAATCAAATAGTGGCTTTAACATAAGCACTGCCCCACCAACGGACATTCCCCGTTTAGGCCCTTCCCCATTCCCATTAGCGTGCGAAAAATAATGTTCTTCGTAGATGACGTAATTTAAGACATGCCTTTGCGATAACCGCGCAAAGCAAATTGTTAGTTGAGGTAACAATTTGCCAATTTCAACTTCTTTTCAGGGCAACAACGTCCCAGTTTCACCTTCAAGCCAAAGAATTGACACACTCGCACGTTTTCATTGTTCCCCTTCCGGGGGTCGTTTCTGCTTTTCATTTCAGCTATGAGACTTTGGTTTATAATGTAAGAAGAACATATGTACTTTGTGACAGGTGAAGCTATTAGAACATCGACAAATAAACAGCAAGGAATTGAGAAAAACCAAGTCAGTAGAGGCAGACGTGCACCTCCAAGTGCACAGTATGGGTATGCGCAAGTGTAAGTGAGGATCAATTCAAAGTTCGGCTATTTCCTGCTTCCCAACGTGACAAGACGTAGAAATGTAAAACTTTTTTAGTAAATTAATATATTTTTTGAATTTGCTGATGTTAAGTAGAAGATGGTTGTGAACTGCAGTCGAATAGAGAATAAATGAAAACGTTTCTACATTCACTCTCGTGCTATATTCTAAACTGAGGGCTTTGCTACAAAATAGGGGTACCTTAAACGTTGGGATTTTGCTCTGTATTAGAAAGTGATGAATTGATTAATTGGATTGATCACATAGCTTAAAGATAGGTTTATGTGAGTTTACGTTAAAGTTAGGTTTAGGATTTAGGAGAATGTGAATAAGCTTCTATTTGCACTATCCGATGAAAGCGGCCTTACATGTGAGCGTTTCTCATGAAATTTTTGATAAATAGTATTTTGTTTCAGGTGGTTAGGAATTTTAAAGTAAGTTTGCATATGTTTTTGAAGGCCTAATTGGTTAAAAGTAGCCGGAATGGTTTTTGGCAACAAGACAAATGTTCTAGATGAAAAGAAGGGAACGCAGGGGCTCTGTAACACGCTGCACGTAGGTGGCAACAAGAAAACATGGTAGAGGGGACGTTCCGTGGTTCAGAGTGATCCACCTTTTCCTTTTTTTGTTTAAGACACTTGAGCTTAGGAAAACTGAGAAAAAGACAAAATGCATAACCACTGTTGACAAACTTGCTGATAATACAGTGAAATTCACAAAGGAGTTGCTGTGGCTGAGTAGTGTGAAAATTCACTCTCATAATTTCGTTTTAAGGGTGTTTGTACACTGGACCGGCTGGATCGGTGTATGACTGGCAAGGAGTCTGGTAATTGTGATGGCTTGTGAACATGAAGAAATTCGACAGGCCTGTACAAATTAATGTAAAGTGTGAGATCAAGGAATGGAATGTGATTGAATTGGTTGGGAAGCTTCCATAGTTCAAGTCAACTGCTTGTGAAACTCGTTTGAAATTTTTAGAATTTTGTGTTTAGCAACAGGAAATAGGGCAAAGAGGTGATCAATAATATCTCAGTAATAGGAAAGTTCCAGAAATGCGTTAACATGCTTGTTGTTCTTAACGTTTATTAATATATCTCAAAATATTGTACGTGAGTGGTTGCAAAACTAAGTTCGACCCTCATGCTTAAAGTTTCACCAACCCGATCAGCTTTAAATTCGGGAAACTCCACCGCCCAACCCCACCCCTCTTCTAATACCCTACAGTGTTTCGTCATCAATTCCGGGTACGTTACCTTCGCTCCTCGCACCGTTTTGCTCACTTACCAGCTACATTCCCATTCTGGCAGGTACCCCTTTTCTCCCTCATTTTTTCCACACCTCCTCCGCTTCCCCACAGTTTCAATCACGCACAAGCTGAAACTTTAATGCCGCAGACCCTTGTTGCACCCATCCACACTACCCCAATAATGAGACAGCACTATGTCAGAATGTCCCAAGTGCCTACCCTCCCTCCCAAAACTAAAGCCATGAGTATAATCACACCCACGTGTAGTGATGACTCGTGTACGTCTATCCCTTCCCCCTCATTCACCACCCCAAGTGCAACAATCTATACTCCTCATCATAGTCAACGCCCACACATCCTATCGCCCTTTTACCACCCCATTATCCGTCTACATCATTATATCCCGCACCAACGGGTCAACCAAAATCAATCACAAATACCCAGACGCACACTTGTATTACAAGATTTATGTATATTGATTTAATCAGGTTACTCACCCAAAACAAGTTCCCGTAGTTCCTGTATGTAATCATTTCGATAATCTAGGTCTTCTCCGAGTTCCTCCTGAGCTTTTCGTAGCAATTCCGGATTTTCGCTTGATACAGCTGTCTGCCATAAGTCGACCCTTCTCGGCTTTCCATTTTCCTTGTTCATATTTTTGTCTGGTATCATTTCGGATGTTCTGAAATAAATTGGAAAGAAAAGCATTGAGTGGTTCTGATATTTATGGATTGGCGGATGTTGCCATCAGCATCAGCCGGTATTACCAGTACTTGCTAAAAAAAAAAATGCATGCCTAAACCGACACTACGTTTTGGCCCCTTGCTGCATCGCAATAAATGCCTTTAAAAACTCGAATTTTCCATAATTTAGGAACCAAACTAGACAAGGATATTCAATTTGCGGAATTCTGAAGAAAAAGTCGCGCAGTTCTGCCTGGCTAGCTTAGAATTGTATATCAATGGACCAAAATTTTTTTTAATTATAATGTAAAAAGAATTAGTTGAAAAATACAACAATTAAATACAAGATGCATCCAATAAAACAAGTTTAAAATTAGACTAGCTGTACCCGTACATCCCTCACCCCCACCCACACCTACGTCCCCTTCAGTCCCCCCCCCCCACTTCCTCCCACCCGCACTACCCCCTGAGTGGGGTTTGAATACCTTTCCACCTCCCGCCGGCATTTTAGGTGTTTGGGCTTTGGTTTTAAATATTTGCAACACAAAAGACCAAACACGTGAGGTGCCGCCCCCCCCCCCCCACACACATGTCCTGTCTCCATCCCCCACAAACAAGCCCCACATTCCTTTTTGCTTGATGCCCGTATTCTGTAAGCAAATAATGCGATCTCCCCCTTGCTCCCCATCTTCCTTGTCCTTTTCTCATCCCTCCCTCCCCGGAAAAGTCGGTATATCTCCACGGATATTTTGGTGCAGCCCTTGTCGCATACGTACGTTTAACAAAAGTAAAAAAAAAAATAACCTCATCAATGAGAAATTCAGTAAGAAAGTAAGCCCCTGCTGTAAGTTAATCCTATGAGACAATTCCCCTCAGTACCCGCATCTCGAAATTGTTGCAAGCAATTGTTGTACGTTTGATAACAATGCTGTAACTCTTTCTATTTGGGGCGTGGCTGTTTTGACCGTTTAGACTCCTGTAAATAAATTGCAATTCAGTTCAATGCTTGCGCCTGCAGTGATTGTTGCCGCCCACTTAAGACCAATTCAACTCATTTCTGGAAGTGAGCATTTAGTCAATAAATGCTCTATTTCATCGTATCAGACTGCCAAGGTCCACAAAATTAACAACCTATCCTCGTTTGGTTAAAATTTTTCTGCTGTTTTTTTTAGCTCATTCACGAAAGTCCAAAGTCCAAACGTCGAAAATGGCACATTCCACGTGACTAAAACATCGTTGTAGTTCTGGTTCCACAATAATACGTCAAAAGCCGATACAAATAGCGGTGCGGCAGGTCTGGTAAGTGGCGCCATCTGTTCGAAAACTTTGGAAGAAGTGTTATAAACAGAACTTGTAGTCCAAAGCCGTCAACAGACGGCGACATGCCAGGTGTAGTTCGCCATTTGCTCGCAGATGCTGCAAAAGTGCCCCAACCCGAATTTGAAGGCGAATTCCGTCAACAGATGGTTGCTACAGGGTGGGGTTCTTCATTGTACTACGGTATGGAGAAGTCGGTGCGCTTCGCCGCTTGCTCCATATTATAAATTCATGTAGATCCTCCTTTGAACTTAAGCTGACAGTCTAATACGCTTTTCTGCGAGTAGCTGCAGTGAATAAAACACGTAGTTTTTTTTTTCTTTTTTACAATCCTTAGGATCCACAGGAGTAGAAGGAAAAAGAACAATAACACCCTGTTTACAAAAAGCATTGTCTTCCATTGTATCGAAGCCAGGGTCCCTTAAATGGACCTGCTGTAATACTGGCTCGGCTTCAACGAGACCTACCACAATACTGGCTCTGACTTCATCGAGACCTTTTAGAAACTTTGTAAATATTATATGATCCACACACCGAGACATTATGAATGAATTACACGCTGGCGATACTGCCGTCAACATTTGTCTGCTCATATTCTCCCTCACTCCGTTCGGAAACTTTCACCATGAGTTTATCGATGCTTGCAAAGTGTTTGTAGGACTCGGACCATTCCGTAAACGAAAGTTGCAACAAAGTAACCAACGCCGTTGTTTTAGGGTCGTATTCCAGAAAGTAGACTTGCGTGCAGGGCCGGATTTATAAGTAGGCCCGAGAGGCCCGGGCCTATATCAGCACTTTTTTTAGGGGCGGCATGACGACTTACACACAATTGTGCGTGAGAAGAGCTGGTGCGAGTTTTGCGGACGCTCCGCGTTCACACACATTTTATTAAAATAATTGCTGGCGGCATCCTTTGTTAGAATTAAGCCAACCTCAGATGAGACTAAAAACGTTACGAAATACCGCATACTGTCATGAGATGACGCTATACATGTTGTGGCTATGGCGTGCAACACACATCAATAATGCTTCCCACAACGGTAACGGTACATTGCCATGTAGCCCGATTTTGAGGGTAACCTAATTTTTTTCCACAAATATCTGCGAATTGTTCGTGGTCAGTGACGGCGTCAGGACTGAATTTTTCGGGGGGTGGGGGCCGGCAAAGGGCACATCTGGAAACTGAGTGGGCCAAGGACTTGTTTTTCAAGGCAGTCGCATTAGGCACTTTGACACTTTCATCCTCTTTAATTCAACCTCAACGTAACGTAAGCTTCAATGCAGTCCAATTTTGTGTAAAATACATCCCATAAACACACAAAATAAATTAGGCTACACATATATTGCAAAGTTGCTACAAAAAAAATAAATAAAAAAATAAGTAAAATAAATAAAGGCTCAATTTTATTCATTTGATTTCAAGGTGAGCGTGTAAGTTTTTTTTGTGATTTTATTTTCTGGTGGTGACTTCAGCGTTGGGATTGGGGGGGGGGGGGGCAGGGGGCGTGAAATAGTAGGGGGGCATGGCCCGCCCCTGGCGCCATCACTGTTCATGGTATAGCAATATGGCATATTTTTTTCCAACAACTCAATGTCGTATCAGTACTGATTGAGAGCAGGATCGGTGCCATATACGCGAGTACAGCCTGCCGATTTTTCTTTAAACGTAGTTTATGTTATTAACGATTTTTTCATTGCATGGCCACTTTGTGTTGGATTGGTTGTCATGTGTTGATCGTAGTAGTGAAATAAAATGAGTAGCTATGAGCGAGTGAAACTAAGCATAGTAAGCAGTGTTCATTACCAAAAACAGGGGGAAGCAAAGGGGGCAAGACAAAGCCCTAGTAAGCTAATCACCAAAATTTCTTAATTTCAAGGCAACGGAAATAGGTTACTTTTTGATTACTTTGCTCAGTTACATTGCATAAGTTATTTTTCCCTTATCAGTTTTCCATGGGTCGCAAACGAACCTACAAATTACGAAAGGTGCTGGAT